>JAOTQR010079321.1:0-10640 GCA_025774065.1 Solanum ossicruentum
GTTAATTTTATATTTTTATAAAAATATTTTTAATTTTTTGGGGAGAGGAATTGGGTGAGTCGGAATAGAAATAGGTGAAAAAAATAAAATTTTCAAATTTTTTTTTCAAAAATAAAGTTTTAATCTTATTTTATTTAAAAAAAATTCGGGGAGGGGGATTGTTGTTAATTCGAAAATGGACTTTGGATTTTGAAAAATCGATTTAATACTTAATTAATTTAAGTACAAATCAAATTCTCAAAATTTGAAAGAGTCGCCACCTAATTTTAAGGATAATTAGGAAACCAATAAATATTTTAAAAGACCTAACAGAAAAATCTTTAAAATATAGCAAAGCAAGGGTTCGGGTTCAATTTTCACTCTGAGAAGAATTCAATCACTCAAAATGACCGCTAACGTGCGATCGACCGACAATTAGGAAATTGACTAACTTTTAATAGATTTGACTGACGTTGAGAAAGTTGACTAATTTTGAAAGAATATTGATGAAATTTGAAAGACTTGACTAAATCTGAACGAATTTGACTAAATCTGAAAAAACTTGACTTAACTTGACTAAACTTGAAAGAAATTAATTAGATTTAAAAGAATTGATTAGATTTGAAAAAATAACTATCTTTGCAAAATTGGCTAAGTCAGCAAAGTTGACTAAGTTCAAAATTTTTGACTAAGTCTAAAAAAATGACTAAAGTCTAATTTTATAGAAAACAAGTCTAACATCAAAGAGAGATCAAAAGAAGAAATTAACATAAATGACAAACATGTCGGGAAAATTAATTATATTAATCACAAATAGTAATACAAATAACATTAGAGTTAAATCAAATAATAACAAATATCATAAAGAAAAGAATGAACTCAAGAAAGCAATTAAATAGCAATTGGGCTTAGCAGGCCCAATTTTTAACCATCTGTCCTAATGCTAAATAAAAAACACTTGGGCCTGCTTGGCCCATATTCTCCAAAGGGAGGGCTGTTGAAGATTGGGCCTCTTGGCCTCTTTTACTGTTGTATATCAGTGTAGTATATACACTATATACCAGTGCATACAACGTTTTAGCAAGCTATTTTCCTGGAAATTCGGCCCAAAAGGCCTCTTGGGCCGCCCCTGCTGGTGCTCCTGCTAAATGGGCTTGTGGCCCATATCCTGTGATATACACTCAGTGTGTATCTGCTGCATATTATTGTATATCAAGGTATATACGCTGCTTTTATACCTCCAAAACCTGTATTTCAGCTTCCATTAACCCTATAGACTGTTCTCCAAAGCCAAGAGAGGATGGACAAACTCGAAGAGGAGTTTGGGCCTCCATTGCCCCTCAGAAATGCAAGGATAAAGTCCCAATGGACTTGGATGGAAATCACATGCATCACAAAGAATAAATATGAGCATCACCATATAAAAAGAGTACAAAATAAAATAGAAGACATGCACTGCATGAATGAAGTCAAAATAATAGCAAGGTACATTCAAAATTAAAAAAAAAAAAAAACTAAATGCTAGGAATAGCTAAATTCAAGAAGCATAACAAATTGATAAGCAGATATATCATAAAAGATGATCTAAAGCATCCAATAAACTACACCACATTAAGGCATCCAACAAATCACGCAACATTAAATATAAAATTAACATACGTTCAAAGTGAACTTATATCGACATTCGACTAACACTTAGTATCAGTGTGACAACCATTCAGAGATAGTGGTGCCAGAGAGAACACCACTGCTCTGAGAGAAATAGCTCCTAAATTACGAATTCGTCTCAGGACGGAATAAACATACATGGATTTATACTAACATGACATAAGAACAAATAGAACACCGTAACTTGAAACCTAAACTTAACTGGACCAATTCACATCAAGACAATCTTCATTCTTAATACCGACTACACAATTAATTCTTAACAAATCTTGACTCAAAAGAATTAAAGACCAGGAGATAAGCTACTAGACATGAAATCTGAAAGAAAACTTTCATGCTTAACCAAAGTTCATGCTTACTAAACCAAACAACCTCTTACTGTGAACAACAAAACATGAACAGACCAACTACTAACCAAGAAATAGACCATTTTTATCCCTTTTAAAGGGCTGACAAAAACAGACATCAGAAGGGAAGCTTTAAACTCAGAAATAACATGTAACCAAGCAAAAGACTTGCATTATAATGAAATCTCTGAAGTCAAACATCTTTTTTTCTAAAAAGAAAAAAAAAAGAAGCAGAAAACATGACAAGAAGCTGTCATGACTTAACAAGATACAGTAAGCATGCTTTGAGCCATAAATAGAAATAAATGATTAAGAACTTGTATTATTGAAATGAAACCACGTAAAAGATGCAGCTAAAGCAACACGGCATCATTAGCAGCTACACCTTAACAAGAAAGAAAACAGAGAACAAAAATAGGCTTTCAACACTTTTTTGCAATTTCAACATAATAGAGACATGAATGTTGTTGCTTTCAACCAAAGAACTCAAATTTCAGGCAAAATCTGATAGAAACCAAAGCGAATGACCTCGAAAGCATACTAGATAGGTCGTGTTCACAAGAAAATGGGCTAAAAGCATCTTAAAGGAACAAAACTATCATCAAAGATGAACTGTAACAAGGTTTGAACATTATAGCATGTTTTTGAATGAAACAGTGAATAAAAATGACAACAATATTCTTAGCCACATAATAGTGAACAAACAAGATGTTGACTGTATGTTTAGCCTAACACAGTCACCTCAAGACGTATCAACTTGAACATCACTATTCCCACAACTAATAGCAACCAGAATCATAAAATTACACACATCATCATTCAAACAAGGATATTACCTCATTAGGAGCAGTGACTGGGACTTCAAACTCGTACGGGACTGTCTATCACCGAACAAAATTGTCTCCTAACTTTAAAGCCAAAGAATTCTCGGCTCTAAGAACCCTCAAAATTGAGCAAGTTTTTCTAAAAAGTTGTTTACTCTAAATGGAGATTGGATGTGTTTTTAGGTAAAGGATGGTTGTGAGATTTTTTTAGGGTTTCGAATTAAGAACCACGGTTGCCCCAATAGTGAGGAAGAAAGGGGATTATATAGCCCCAAATAAGGGCTAAATGGGAGGGAAAACACCAGGGAAAAATGGGGACATTGGGAACGAATTTAAGGGTTTTTGAATTCAAATTTTCTTCAAGGAGGATAATGATAACTCGAATACTCAACGGATTTGAGGATTCGACCGTCGATCTATGAGGGCAAGCATATGATTGAGACACCTAGAAATGCTCTCCAACGGCTTCATACTGAGAGCAACAAGGATGAGCCACGTAAGGTACAAATTGGGGGAGACAACCGTTGAGGGATTTGGAATTTAGCTGGGTTTGCTGGTCTTCTTCGTTGGTCGATAAAGAAGAAAGGGAGAGAGAGAATGTACGCGTGAAGGAGAAAAAAGAAGGTAAAAGAGGAAATTGGGGGCGCGTGGACTCCACGCATGACATATATATGTATTATATGTATATATTGCTGAAAATAAGGGAATTTGGGCCGGTATAGGGAATTTGGGCCAAATTTGGGGGTCTGAAATATGGACCAAAATGATCCAATTGAGATCCCAAAAATGGGTTAAAGGGGATGGGAAAATTAATTTATGAATTGGCCAAATTCGATTGCAATTTTGGCTAATTAAATATAGTGAAATTGAATTCAATTGACTAATTTGACCATACAATGAATTAATACAAATTAATTTAAGAGCTTTCAATATGATCAACTTGAAATAATTAGATTAATTACAAAATAATAATTCTTCAAATAAAAATGAAATTTATTTGAGAAAAAAAATATTTTTTGTATTTTCAAAAGCTAGTTAATTCAAATTGTTAAAATTAAAAGCTTAATGATTAATTTATACTGTGAAGGGTAAAAACTGAATGTCAACAATCATGACATGGATGGGATAAAACAATCAATTTGAAATTGGATAGAGTTTTGGAAAATGTTTTCCTTAATTTTTTTAAGGAAGTCATTTTTCTTAAATTTGAGGAATATAAGTTGAGTTGAAAAATATTTTCCAAAACATTTAAGCCAACCAAACATGAGAAAGTGAAAAATCACTTTTTGAAAAATATTTTCTTTCATACCAAATACACCCCTAGAAGCTGTAAAAAATTTGGCACCTGACTTAAAGTTTTGGTGAAAAATAAAAGTTTTTTTATATACTTTGTTTTGGTGAAAAATAAAAGTTCTCTTTTACGATTTAGGACCAGTTAATAAGTTTTTTAAGGACCAGATTTAATATCTTCACAATAAAATATATAAAAAAAGATCAGAACATAATCTTGTCCCGATACATACATAGATAGGACTATTAGCTAGATGGGACTATTAGCTAGTCCCTAAATGTTGGTCCTAAATAAGTGTTTTTCTTGTAGTGAAGCCTACTAATATGGCAGAGGACTATGCCCGATTGTACCTCCGAGAGAATGTCAGATTGCATGGAGTTTCTTTGTTCATCATATAAGATAGGGGAGCTCAATTCACTGCCCAATTCTGAAAGTCCTTTCAGAAAGGCCTAGGTTCAAACAGGTGAACCTTAGTACTTTTTCCACCCTCAGACCGATGGCCAGGTTAAGCATACAATACAGACCTTGGAGGACTTGTTGAGAGCATATATCATTGACTTCAAAGACAATTGAGATGACCACTTGCCCCTAATTGAGTTCGCCTACAACAACAACTTTTATTTGAGCATCCAAATGGCTCCTGATGAGGCCCTCTGTGAGAGGAGATATAAATCACCGATTGGATAGTTTGAGGTAGGTGAAGCAGGGTTGATTGAGCCGAACTTCGCACACTAGGCTATGGAGTAGGTATATATTATCCAAAAGAGATTGAGAACTGCACAGAGTCGCCAAAAAGTTCTATACTAATGTTAGGAGAAGGGACCTAGAGTTTGAAGTGAATGATTGGGTATACTTGAAAGTGTCACCCATGAAGGGTGTGATAAGATTCAGGAAGAAAGAAAAGTTAAGTCCTCGATACATTGGTCTCTACCAAATTATGAAGAGAGTGGGAAACGTAGCTTATAAGTCGGAGCTATCACCAGAGCTGGCAACCATCCATCTGGTCTTTCACATTTCTATGCTTAAAAAGTATTTGGGAGATCCGTCCTTGGTTGTGCCAGTTGGAAGCATTGTAGTGAAGGGTAGTTTGAGTTTTGAAGAGATCTCGTTCCAAATCCTTGATCGTCAGGTTTGCAAGTTTAGAAGTAAGGAGATTGCATCTGTAAAGGTGTTGTGGAGAAGTCAATCCATTGAAGAGGCCACATGGAAAGATAAAGAGGATATCAAAGCTAGATACCTGTGCTTTCTAATGATGAAATTGATGGTAATGATTCATTATTCCTATTCTTAGAGTTACTTTCCCATTATTGAGTTGAGTGTTTATCTTTGAGTTGATGCTCCTATTTAGTCTGTAAGTATTTGACTATGCATGTCTTCAACTGTATTTGTGTCTAATGATGATGTTAGAAATAGTCTTTCAATTCTGAATCATGAGTTGAAGTTGATTTCTGAAGTATGAGTATTTGAGCATCCGAGTATTTGAGTTCCTGATAGTGTTCCTTTGAGAGGCCTCCTAGTTGTTCATCATTCGAGGATGAATGATTCCAAGGGGAAGATATTTTGACACCCCAAAACTTTATTCTTACATGCACCTATGTTTCAAGCCTCATTCTTATATGTGGGAAGTGGATTAGGGTCATAAGAAACATTTAGTACTTAGCAAAGTTCAAAACTTTCTTATAAATTGAGTTTCTAATATTAGATTATATAAAGGTCAACTTTAAATGATCATAACTCCTAGCACACATAGAATTATATGTCCCATGACCTACCAAATGAAAGGTATTTGAATTGGCTTTCCAATGCAATTAATTTTACCTCATTTGGAGTTTGGAGTCAAAATGTTATGGCCATTTCGTTGAAGATTGCCAGAACAGAGTTATCTACGAAACCACATACAGGTAGTAATTTAAAGTATGGCCCGTCCAATAACTCATGGAAAAAGTTCTTGAAAATTTATTTTTTGGTCCCAGATTTGATGGACTCATATATGGGTCGTAGATTGGGCTGGTGGAATTGATCCACAGACCCCAAAATTTTCCCAGAAGTTTATGGAATGGTTCTTATGGGTTGTGGAAGTTTCTACTGGGTGTATATAGGCCCATAGACTACTTTGACAGTTTTTTAAGAAAGGTTATTTTGATCAATCCCACCCTCTCAAAGCCTAACCTGATGTTTTTACACCTAGATAAATTTCTAAACATATCAGCTCAACCTTTTTACGCTAAAAGCACCTTTTCCAACTTAGGTCTTAAGGGAGAAAAAGGCTAGAGTTTGAAGATAATCTTGTGAGTTCCCCTAAGCTGGATCAAGATTCAAAACTTTCAAGTATGTAAGGCAAACCAAAACATGGATTATGTTCTTCCATGTATCCCATAACTTGAATTGATGGAGTTGTGAGTGCGTTGAGTCTCCCATGAATGTTTCTTGAAGGTTTTTCTGAAATCCTAATGTATTCCTATATGTTCTTGCATGAATTGTTATTTTTATGAATTAAATACTTGAAATAGATGATTTTGCCTTACTACATGAACACTAGCATGAGTATAATTTCAGCCTAAAGAGCCTATGAAGTCCTTAAATGCTTTAACTCTACTTTTGTTTTCCTGAATGCTATGAGTTAGAATAATGCATGATAGATTCTTTATGAATGAAGAACTGAAACTTAAAAGAATGTAACCAAAGAGTTGATAGTTGATGTGATGAATTGAGTTGACAAATGTCCAATAAGACTACATGAATTAATTAACCATAGGATTGATGTCTTATGAACATATTGAATCTTGGGAAGAGTATTGAGCATCGAATTGAATATACGTAAGTCCAACTTGAACTCAATAACAAAGTAGCCGATGTAGGAGAGGATTGAACCATAAAATTAGATGTTTAATATTGTCCCAAAAAGAGGATTTGAAGCTACTAATTTTGGATCTACTTATGGGATGTCTTATATTCTGGCAAGGTATTGGATGAATGTGACAATGATATCGCTTTATTGTATCATCATCGGCTCATAAGTGATGACTACCAGTTAGAGAAACTCCCAAATAGGTCTTGATTGTACTCTGAGTGGATTGGACCGAATGGTATATGAGTGGTCATTGTCTAAATTGTATTCTTAGTTTAGACTCTTGACATGCTGACTGAGTTTTTTACTTCTTGAGTTGAGCTATTTGAGTTAATGTTATTCTTCCTTTACATGTTTATTTCTGTCATTTTATATACTCGTACATCTCACGTACTGACGTTTATTTAGGCCCACGTCTTTTCATGATGCAGATACATGTACTAATGATCATCAACAGGTGCCCCGTTGAAGACCTATTTGCTTTTAGTTAACTGGTGAGCCCTCCTCTACTTTCGGACAATATCATGCTCTTTTCTAGCTCTGAGTTTAGATTTATTTTATTCTATTTAGAGGTAGTCATGGGTCTGTTATTGGCACCATTTAGTCAGATGCTTTAGAGGTTTCATAGACTAGACTGTTGAGTTGTGATTGGATGTTATTATTGACTAGTTTTTTTCATACTAGTCTTACTCAGTTGACTGATAGATTGTCTAGCTTTTGCATTTATTATCGTTTATCATTTCTTTTCTTTAAGTATTCTTATTCATTGATTTCTTTTTCTATTAGAATGTGATTAAACGAACGTGATGAGGCCGAGTGGTTGACTCAGGGGTTAGCAATAGTCTCTGAGTGTCGCTCATCCCAATGGTAGCCTCTTGGGACATGACAATAAGTTTAAGTCCTTATTTCTAGTTGTTGTTAGGATATTTTCTTTGTTTAGTTGCTCGGACTATTGTATTCTCTTTAGCACATTATATCTAAGCTTATCATTTATTATTCAACTCTTCTGTTGAATAAAGTAGCCAAGCCAAGGTCACTTGGGACCAGAAATGGTTTATGGTGCCAGCACATCCAGGACGTAAACTCAGGATGTGACACAATCTACTTTTACTTATTTACCTTGCATACCTAAAATGTGCACAATTTTCTATGTATGTGGGACTGTATTTCCACCACTTCCTTTAACAACATTTTCATTTCTATCTCTTTATTTATCAATTAAATTTTCTCTTTTAGTTTGTTCACTGTTGACACCCAATTTTTATCCTCCACCGTGTCAAATTAGTCATCGAGCTTTATTTTCATTTTTAACGATTTTTGAACCATTATTTTCAAAAAAAAAGATTTAATACGGGCGCGTGCACCCACGCGTCCCCAATTTCTTCTTTTCCCCTTCTCCTTCACGATCCCCTGGCCATTTTCCCCATCTCCATTTTCTTCTTCAAAATTCAAGCGACCATATCCCCAACCAAATCCTCAACGTTCCCCGACAATCCCCAAAGGTCACAAGCACACTCCCATACCTTTCCTTGTTTTTCTTCATTAAACCCATAAATCAAGGAGGAATCGGCCCTACTCATTTTTGGAAAATTTAAAATCAATCCGTTTTTCCCATTTTTGCCCTGATTTGGGGTTATAAATATCAGTTGTTCTTCATTATTTGGGGCAGCGATCGAGAGTTCAAAAGATCCGAGCTTTCAATTACTAGCAGCAGTCATCAATTCGAAGTGTGGCGGTGAATAATTCAAAAAACCCCAATATAGAGCGGTGGATAATAGAAGAAAACCCCATCAAAACTTGGGGGTCATCAATTAGAAAGAGGAGAGCAAAGACAACATTTCGAGCTTGTCTTCTTCTTCACAGAATTCGAAGATCCTAGTAGCCATCAATAACCCTGGAAAAACAGAGTAAACTTCATTTGTGGTATTGAAATTCCCTGTCAAAGCTCGTCGTCATCCTAGGTTGCTTGCCCAACAAAGGTAATATCTCAATCCCGTTTTTAGTTCGAATCTCATAGTGTGGTCAAAAATGTGAATCTTATAGCTCTGTCGGAATGGTTATGTCTGCATTTGTTTGACTTGGCTGGTCTCGATGTTGTGATGAATTGATGTTGTGGTGCTATCGTTGTTTGTTGTTAATACACTTCTGTATCTGTTTGTGATTATATTAATCAACTAGACGATTTTGTTGAGTCAATACTGTGTGTTGTTGTTATTGATCGTATCAAGTCGTAATTGGTTTCAAAGCTCTAAAATGATGCATCTTCACTGCGTTATGATTTGAAAATTAACCCTTCAATATATGAGCCTCAGTTTTCTTTGCTAAAACAGCTGTAAATGGTGAGTTTAGATCAAGGAACATATATTTATGATGCTGTATACCAGTTGAAGATGTTGTTGTTGTCCCTTTTATTCACTGCTAAGTTGCTAAGAATTGAACTATTGTCGAAATGAGTCAGCTTTTCCCAAATATATGCCGTAATGATCAAATTCTAGTTTTGTTAATTCGTTTTAGTGATGGTTTTGTTTCTTGAACATGCTATCAATTTTTTTTGCTATTGTTTTAGCTTGGTTCTTCTTATAATTTGTTGTTGTGGGTCTTCAAGATGCATCCATGTCGTTTCATGGATATAGCTTGCTCAATATGTTAAAAGTTGGTTTCCTCTTCTGTTTTGTCATCAGTCCGAAGTGTGAGTTGTGGGTTGTTGATTTCCCTCTTTTTCATTTTCTCTTATTTTAACAAGTAAAACGAGTCTCTCTTTTGGTTACATGCTCAGAACATAAAATTTAAAAGCTCTTCCCGGCTGCTGTCTGTGTTTTTGGCTGCTGAAATCATAATCAAATCTTTTGAAGTAAGAATTATCTGATCCAAATTTGTTGCCCGGAGCTTATTATCTAGCTTAAGTGTCTACTGTTATACTCATAGTATGTTTGGGGTTACTGTGAAAGAGGAAGTGTTCTTTTATTGCCCTATATCTCTCAAACATCAAGTCTTAAGCCATAAACAGTTATACATGTCTATAAATATGTTCATTTACATGACTGCCTGTATGTCGAATGTGTTTACTAGTGCTTTTCCTCTATATATTGTGACTTCAGTGAATCTTTATTTGCATTTGATGTTTTGATATAGTTTGAGCTATTAATTCTTGTTCGTGGTTGTATCTTATACACAAAATCCTAATCCTTATTTTCTTTTGTTTCATGTGAACTTGTCCTCGAGTCCAATGGGATTCCATTGCCTTGCATTTTCCCGGGTCGATTTAAATCCCCTCTTCGAGTCATCCACCTCTGAGTCAGTCCCGTTCTTGAAGATGAAATACGAAAATGGAAGGCGCAGGTTACCAAGAAACTTTCACAAGTTTTAGGGAGTAAGAATTGCACTGTTAGACCGCATAAATAACTAAAAGGATGTCAATTGCCCATTCAGAAAAATTGTTGGGATTGAGGTATATTTAGAATTTAATTAACTTAAGGTGCGGGATTATGAAATCAAGTGAATTTGGCGGATAAAAATTAAATTGAAGTTGGAAGTCCTTAATTGGATTTAAAATAAAAAAGTTTGGGACTTAATTGGTCAATGGGCAAACTTGAGGCCCTTATGTTACAATTTTAAAAGAATGTATGTCTATAAATACCCCTCCTCTTATTTCATTTCTTTATCTTGACACTTAGAAGATTTTG
>JAOTQR010079322.1:0-10640 GCA_025774065.1 Solanum ossicruentum
TGGGGGGGGGGGGGTTGGGGGGGCTATTTTTCCTTATTTCTTTCAATTATTTTATTTTATCAAATCATCTTCTTAATTTATTCATCTTCGGCTATAAATTTTGCTTTCCATTAATATTAGTAATGTCCATAACTCTTAATCATTCATATTCATAACCCTCAAATAATTTATATAGAAATTTATGGCACCTAAAAATCATACAAAAACCTATATTTAACATATATGATGATTGTTTTATTTTCGTTTCTTCTTATTCCTTTTTTTTTTGGTTGGTTAATTTTTGTCTTCTTTGATATGATTTTGCAAGAGAGAGATCTATAATGAGGATTGCTAGACATTCTAGCCAAGTTCAAGTTTACGAGGTAAAATGATTTGATATGCTAAATAAAGTTTTCACTTTCTCTCTATTGTAATACATACATACATACATACATACATATATATATAAACCATCATTAAACAAAAACCCCAGACTGAGCATCTAGGAAGTCAGTAAAGTAATTTGGACTATATATATATGTATATGTTGAATTATTGATAATATTAATCATGATTTTTTTAAAAAAACAAATAATTTGATTTTTTTTCTTTTCTTCTATTTGTAGTTTCTAGAGATTTTTTTAACTTCTTTATATAATTTCTAGAGAATTTGATTGATTTTGCTCTTTGCTTCTCTTTGTAGTTTTTGAAAAGGTCCTTCTTTACTCTTTAACTAATATTAAACATTTTTTAAAGTTTTTATTTGATTAGTATAATTTTATTTTTATGTTTCTTATTTATTTTTTTACTGTAAGGTTAACTTCTTGTGTTTTCAAGTCAGATCCTTTTAAAAATAGAAGCAGAAAAGAAAGTTAACGTATATGTGTATGCTACTCAAAAAGTAAGTTTATATAATTATGTAGTTACGTGGATTAACTTCTACTAATTATAATGATAGAACACGAGAATGTCAAGTTAATTTGTAATTCTTGAAATATAGTTTAATTCATAGAAAAGTTGTTTATTGATATCATTACTAAAAAATTATCAAAAAAGGATTGACAAAAGCGATGGACTGCATCATTTTTTTTTTGATCAAAATCAACAAAAATAGTGATACAGTTAGTTCTATCATTTTTTTTGCTCGATGCTTTTTCCTTCGATTTTTAAAATATTTTTGACTAAAACAATGGACTGCATTATAGTTTAATTATTTGACAAATGCTATGGACTGTGTCATTTAAAATATTTTTTAAAATTAGCAATAGACATAGAACTCCTATATTTTTAAGAAAAAGAAAAAATAAGGATTGATTGATGATAAGATAAAATTATGGGCCGTGAATAGTGATTCGATTGAGGATGAAGAAAGCTATTTGTCGCTTTTGTTTTTGGTGTTGTTGAAAATTCCAAAAAAGTGACAGACTTAAGTTCCCTATCTATCATTTTTCTGCAATTTTCTACCGCCCACCTGCAAATGAAATTTAATTTAATAATATAATATAAATTCATATTCAAATTATTAAAGAACATATATAATAACAAACTTAATTAATTAAATACTCAAAAATAATAAATCATAATTTAACTCTTATAAAATCATTCAAAGTTAATAAAAAATAAAAATACTCTTTAGCTAATTATAGGGATGCTAGCTATGGGGTGAACTCTATGTATTAATCTTCATCACTACTGGAGTCATTGGTAGGAGCAAACCCATTTTGCTTATGAGGCTTGATTTTTTGGATGAGAGTTTTCTAGAAATAATTTCTCTATCTTTGTGAGGTAATGATAAGATCTGCGCATGTTTTATCCTCCCAAAATCCACTTGTGAAATTCCACTGGGTGTGTTGTAGTTGTTGTTGGTAGAAGTAGATCCTTTTGAAGAACAACATGGAGGACGATATGCGATGTTGAACGCTTATTTTTTTATTTGCTCAACTATTTCATTCATACGTTTTTGCTTATCAAACCTTTTTGCTTCAAACTCTAATATGTACGCATAAATTTTATGATTTGCTAAGACATGACTACTATCTAAACCCCGCAATTGATTCGACTCGGTGTGATAAATTCAATACCTTCTAGACCTGATTAGAGTCATCATACTTCATTCCAAGAATTCATTCCATAGGTTTGGACTTTATGGATCTCTCTTTTTTCAGTCCAAATTTAAGTGGACTCGTCAGCCATTATATATATATATATATATCTTAAATAACTTACATAAGATCTTCAAACTTTTCTCCACCCATTCATTCAGATCCAATAGTTAATATTATTCTTCACATGGATCTTTTTAAAAAACTTCATTACAAAGGGGAATGTGTCTTGATTCTTTTTTCTATAAAGATATAATTAATCAAATAATGTTTTCTCAATTAATTTAGTTAGGAGTATGTTAAAAGTTTAAATTTTGATTGCTTACCATCTCACTCATAATTATTCCAACTCTCTTTGCACATTTGATGTACAACGAGCCACCCTTAAGACTGTCTCAAGCTCTTTTAGCTCATTTAGACAAAATCTTGAATTCATCGACATTCAATGTAACACCTCCCAACGTGGCTCGGAAATATCCTATCATGCATTTCTTGAATATCTTAAAATTTGTGTGTTATTTTGAAAATACAACTTCGTATTCTTTTTTAGAGGTAAAATTGTATAGGAATAGGGTCAACTTCAATTTTGAGGTTGCCCATGTCGGAAAATAATTTTTTTAACGAAATTGCATGAACCAAGGCGTCACGCCCCTATTCCCCCATAGTTCAAGTTTTTTGAGTTTTATTTGAAGTGTAAAAACTTAGTTGGGCGGACTCTACATCCTTGACGCTCACAATATGATAAATACTGAAACAACCCCCCCAAAAAGTGTCCGAAAACATACCTCGGAAGTGTCCAGAATCTTATTTTCCATATATCTGAAAATTCATTTGTTATTTCGAAAATATAACTTCATATTCTTGTTTAGGGGGTCAAATTGAGTGGGAAATGGGTCTAACCCGAATTTTATAGCAACCGTATCAAAGTCCAAAAATCACAATAAATGTTATTTAGGAGGGTCAACTTTGAAGGTACATATCTCTCAGCACACAAAGAATTGAGTGGCCCACGACCTTCAAACTTAAATCCCTTTGAATCAGCTTTCCTATGCACTTTGTTTCACCTCATTCTGATTTCGGATGAAGGATTTATGCCAATTTTTGTAAAACTCATTCTTGCAAAAATTTCATTTTCCGGTGAGCAATCCGCATCGCGGACTAGTGTTATTTGGGTCCTGTTTTTGTGATTTCAATCCAAGACTTATAAGTCTTGGGCCTAATGGTTCCCACACTTAGAAATATATATATACTTAGCCTTATTTTACCCTCATGCCACCCTAAACATTTCTCAAAACTCACTCAAACATTTAGACTCATATTTCACCCTAAATTCAAGTCCCAAACTCAAGACCAATCTTAAGGATTTCATCAAGGACCTCATTCATGCTTCAAGTCTCCATTAAAGTTTTCTTCAAGAAACTCTTCAAAGCTAAGGTATGTGGTGTTGAACCATTGAGTACTTTCACCCATGGTGCCTAAACCCTCTTTTACTTAACATTGTATGATTTAAAGTTAATTTTACATGTGGGTCTTGTATATTGAGAATTTTACTGAACGGTGATTTATGTTCATGAAAGTATGGTTGTTTTAACATGTTTTGAGCTCTAAATCTTGGATCTAATGTTGGATTTGATGAGGGATTTTGATGTGAATGTCTTGGGGGTGTTGCAACGTGTTAATTGATGGTTTTACTACAAATTTTCTTGCATGTTTTCATCTCTAAATTGCATGGTCTTTTACCCCTATTACACACCCCAAGGTGTTTGATAGAATATCCGGCTAGGATTTCTTGTGGAATTGAACGTCCAATGTATGTCTTATGAGTTGAATGGTGTTATGATGATTATATGATGATGGAATAGTGATGGGATGAGGATGAGATGATGGTATGCATATTATGTATAATGAGGAGAGGAAGTGTAGGTGTATGATGACTTTGGGATGATGCTAGGGATGTCTATATGAGTTGTTTTCATGAAAAAGTACCGATGGTGTTGCATATAGATTGTTGGGTCCTTATGTTTGTTGTGTTCTTGGGAAAGTGAGTAGTTCTTTCTTGATGATTTGAATGTGATGGTTTGATGAGCTAGTCCTATGATTCTACCGAAAAAGCCATGCCGTAAGGTAGAGTGTTTAATGATTCCTACCGAAAAGATCATATCATAAGGTATGGATACCCTACCGAAAAGGCTATGCCGTAAGGTAGAATAGCTAATTATGCCTACCGAAAAGATTATATCGTAAGGTATGGACATCCCACCAAAAAGGCCATGCCCTAAGGAAGAAAGACTAAAGGCTCCCACCGAAAAGATCATATCATAAGGTGTGGACATTCTATTGAAAAGGCCATGTCGTAAGATAGAATGAATCATGGTCCCTATCCAAAAGATGATATCGTAAAGTAGGGAATGTGTTATACTACCTACCAAAAGACTATGTCATACGGTAGAGGTATTGATAACACTCTCCAAAAAGGTTATACCATCAGGTGAGTGGGGTCATTTGGCCCATTTCATGACAGTTGATACAAAGGGGTTTGAGTATATTTCTCATTTTGAGTTTTTTCTTGATCATGATTTACTAGCATGTTTTACCTTAGCATTGAGCATGCATGCCATATTGATGTCATACCTATCCTCTTGTTATGATTATGCATTTTGATTACATTACCTATCTCTTGCTAGCATTCCATCCCACATACTTAGTACATTCAAACGTACTAACGCATACTCTATGCCTACATGATATTACAATTTAGGAGCCAGAGCTCTTATTGATTCTACTCGTGGCTAGACAGATTTTTCAAGTTAGCCGTGGTGTGTCCTCTATTCTAGGGACAATGACTATTCTCTTATGTTATGTATTAAGACTCTCTTTCATTTATTGTATACTTATGACAGGTGAGCCTAGTTGCTTTATCTTGGCCCCTGCTAAGTATCTATGTTTAGAGGTGTTATTGGACAAGTTATGTATTATGTTTGAGCTTTGACTCATCTAAGTTATTTAAGTATTAAACTCGCTCTCTCTCTCTCTCTCTCATTTTTGTCCCACTTCCCCTTGTTCATGTTTCTTATGTTGTTTTATATTGCTTCCATGACTAAGAATGTATAATGATATACTATGGGGCTTGTTTGGTGTTCCTTCGGGTTCCCCATTCGTAGGTCACGTCTAGGCCCTAGGCTTGGTTCGTGAAAAATATACCCCTTGAAAATCATCTTTCGGGGCTTGAGGTAGGAAATATACTGACCTTTAATAGAGGAGTCACTACCTTTCCATTCAAGACGGGCTCATCCAAACGTTGGAACTTGACCTTCGGATTCTACAATCTATAGAGACATATGAAATATGCAACCAATCCCAAGAATAACATCAAAATCAAACATCTCAAGCTCCACAAGATCACACGGAAAGACCTTATGCAAAAAAGAAACAAGACAACCTCGATAAACCCTATGAGCAACAATATATGACCCATAAGAGTACAAACTAAAAGGTGCTCCCTCAAGATTTCAGGATTCGAACTAAGCTTAATATCTAATAGAGGAGTAACAAAAGATAAAATGGCACTCGGATCAAGCAAAGCATCATCATCAAAATCAAAGACTTTTAACATACTAGTCACAACATCTGGAGTCTCCTCAAATTCCTAACGAGCATGAAGAGCATAGATCCTGTTGCTCCTTAGGGTTTCACCTTGAGGAGCTCTTTGTTGGCCTTAATCAGCTTGACCCACTTGACCCTGATCCTTTTGAGCAACCTTAGGACAATCAGAAATCTTGTGGTTCTCATCACCACACCCAAAGCATGCACCCAAATTCTTCCAACAAGTACCCAAACGATTCTTCCCACAAGTAGTACACGAGGGAGGTATTGGTCAACCTCCAACCTATGCCTTAAGAGGAGGCACCCTAGAGTTAGCAACCGGAGCATTAGAATCTTGGCCTTGTTGGAAGCGACCATAACAACAAACCTTGGAGTTGGAGAACCCACCATTATAACAGGCCCTCGTAGAATCATGCACCCTCTTCTCCTTGAGCTTTTCTCCCTCCACCTGTTCAACATATGTCTTGAGCCTAGAGATTTCTATGTCCTAAATAAGCATAATTGTATTACATTCCTTTATAATCAAATAAGAGATACCAAAAATGAACTTTTGCATTCTTGCACGAGGGTCAGCCACAAGCGTAGGAGCATACTTTGAAAGCTTAGTGAACTTGAGGAAATAGTCCCTCACACACATGCGACCCTATTTAAAGTTGATGAATTTAATCATCTTAGTTTCCCAAAGTTCAAGAGGGAAGAAACGATCCAGAAATGTAAACTTGAACTCTTCCTCATTAATAACATTACCACAAATCCTCTCCATCAACCGTTGAGTGTACCACACTTGGGCCACATTTTTCAACTGATAAGCAGCCAGTTCATCCATCTCTTTAGAAGACACCCCTATAACAATCAACACCTTAGTGAGATCATCAATGAACTATTGAGCATCCTCATCTGCCTTTGACTCATAGAACTTCAGAGGATTCATCCAAGTGAAATCTCTTACCCTAAAAGCCGAAGTGGGATCATGGGGAGGAATGTTAGCCTTCCCAGTGAGAAGTCACCACTTGCGCAAGCATAGCAAAGGCCATAAAAAATTCACCATTAGAGATAGGCTCTTCTATAGGCCCTTGAGGAACTTGCTCCTCACAAGCCGGGGCTGGTCTTGGTAAGGGAGCTCTTCGTGGAGGCATCTTATGTAATGTAACGAGGATACAATTAGGATAAGAAAACCATACTATATGGTCCAAAGCATGCCATAAGACATTACGAAACAAGACAATTCCTAAAACGTCATCACAACTTCCTACTCATAGGCATGGTGCACTTTACACCCATGAATAGGACTCTACTCGACGTACCATGTTGGACTATGAGCAACATTTACAAACCTAGTGCTCTGATACAAAGCTTGTCATGACCCAGACCTAGGTTCTAGGAGTGACATCGTGAATGGGAACCCGAGGGTCCCCCAACAAGCCTCAAAATATCCATATTCACATCATCAGTTCGGAAGCATACTCAGTAGTAAATGCATAGTTTTAAGGGGTGGGTAACCATGACCCACTCTATGGGGTCAATTCGGGACTTAGAGTCTTTCACATCATAACATATAAGCATATCATGATATTCATAATCAATCCATATAACAATATCTCATATATAGCCATATTCTTAATCATAATTTCTGAATACAACGCTCAACATATAAATGTAAAAGAGTCTACAAGATGTACAACCATAACATTAATCATAAGATAGGATGGGGACCAAGACATGTCCTTAGCATACCCTCAAAGTAAGTAACATAAACAAAATATCATAGTTAGAGGAATGGTAGCTTGTCCTTGGAAGATAGGACTAACCACAATAAGTATCTCAAGATCCAATCTAGCCGTCGTACGGCAGAAGAAGGAAATCTTCGGTCCCTACATTATGAGATCATATAGGAAAGGGTATGCATTAGTATGTTTGAATGTACTAAGTATATGCATGCAATGCACATGACTTATCAAACCTGCATTTAATGTTAGATAACAAGGGCACATAATATAAAAAGAAGTATATATCCCAAAAAGAGTAGTATAAGAATATCTTATGAAATTCATGATGTATGAAATACAAAATGCTTATATAAGAGGGGATGTAACCTCAACCGACATATATAAGACCAAGCGAGCTATTACTTGGTATCCGAATGTAATCCCCACATTGATAAAGAGATGATTTACTTGCCAAAGGTAAACCATACTTCACGTTATGGGCACCCCTATTTCAGACATGTAACCTTCCTTACAGGCACCCCCATTTTGCATAGGATTTTTATATCATATCATATCATACTTCTCCTTATGCATACCCCAATTTTGGAGAGTTGACCTTCCGTACGGGCACCCCCATTTTGGATAGTTGACCTTCCTTATGGGTACCCCATTTCAAATAGGTGATGTGATTCCAAAATACAACACTTTTGATTCTTAAAAGTTAGGATTTTGTGCGTTCTCAATGTGATATTTGTGAATTTTATATGTTTTTGTATTTACATTTGTAGGACTACATGTTGGCCATGATTTGGGGTAAAATTGCAGAAGTTGCTGGTTTTTAATGATTTACGAGACCCTCTATGGATCATAGAGTCTACAAGTTGTAGAGAAAGTCTCATGAAAAGTTCCAGTATGGGATGTGAAACGCCCCAAAAATGTGCTTTAGAAATGTCCATAATCGTAATTTCTATATATCTTAAAATTCATGTGTGATATCGAAAATCCAACTTCATATTCTTGATCAGGGGAAAAATTTAGGGGGAAATGGCTATAACCCCGATTTTAGAGGACCCATAGCAAAAAAAAAATAATTTTTAAAAATTTTCATTTCCAGAAGTTATTCATGACAGCTCCACGATGCGGACGTGTCATGGAGCAACATTTTGACTTCCTTATTTTTCCCATTTCAGTCTAAGGCATTGGGGTCTTGGCCCCATGCTCTCTTATGCATAAAAGTACCTATACTTAGCTATTTTAAAATTATATATCACTCAAGACACTCTCAAAACCCTCTCTAACACTCAACTAAATATTTCATCCTAATTCAAGTATATCAAGCTTAATTACGGACCTCAAGAAATTCATTCAATCCTCAAGTTCTCATTCAAATCAATATCAAGGAGAGCCCCAATTTGAGGTATATGGGTTTCAACCATTGGGTCCGTTCACCCATGGTGGCCAACCTTCTTTTTTATGAAATTTGCATATTTCCAAGTTGTGTTACTTATGAGTATTTCTTATTAGGAATTATGATTACTAATTATGTTGGGGTTTTATGAAATGCTTATAGAAATGTGTCTACCTATTTCAAGCTTATACCATGAGATGGTTTGTCTATTGTGACTATGCACGTTTATGGCTATCAAACTTTGATCTATTATGAGATTTGATGAAGGATTTCAAGGTATCTTACGTGAGGGTTTTACTATATGTTTGTGGGTTGATTTACATTAAGTTTTCTCACATTATTTCACTCTTGAATTGCATGATTTTGAACTAGCGTTGCACACCCACCAAGTGTTTGATAAAATGCCTTGATAAGGATTCTTGAGCTATTGATGATATATTGCATGAGTTATGAATCAATTGATTATATAATGATTAAGGATTTGTATATATGTATTGATTTCATGAAAGTATCTATAGTGTTGCAAGTCGACCACACCTTGTAGGGGGGTGGTATGCCCAACCATGTTGAGGGGGTGACAAGCCTCAATCACCTTGTTGAGGGGCGGCATACTCGTGCTACCATGTTGAAGGTTATGTACCTCAATCAACTTGTCAGGGGGTGGCATGCCCATACTATCACATTGAATAGTATGTACCTCAATCACCTTCTGAGGGGGTGGCATGCTTTGGAGTTCAAATGATAGTTTGCTTGGACTATGTTGATATGGTCTCTTCCTACACATGTAATCCATATTTGCAAGTTATGTGATTTATAAGAATGTTTTACTTGAAGCATTGATCATGCATGCCATATTTATTTTATACTCATGCTTTTGTTATCTCTTATGTTGAACATTTGATACTATGAGGGTGAGCCTAAAAAATGTCTTGGCCCCCGCCCAATCTATGTTTAGAGGTGTTGTTGGAACAATTGGTGTATCTATGCTTTGGGTTTTTATGCCTTTATGTTATAATAAATATCAAGACTTCCCTTAGTCCCTTTGTCCATGTTTATATCTCTTGCTTATTATTGCTTTGCTTCTGTGATCAAGGATGTATGATGATATGCTAAAAGACTTATTTGGTTCCCTTTTTGTTCCGATTCATCGTGTCACATCTAGGTCCTAGGCTTGGGACATCAAAAAGTTGGTATCAGATCACTAGGTTGTTAATAGCCCTCATAATCTAACATACCATATTGATTAGAGTCTTGCTCATGGGGGTGAAGTGCACCACAATTATGAGTAAGAGGCTATGAGGCATTTTAGGAAATGTTTCCTTTATTCATGTTCTATGTCATGCTTTAGTAGTAACGTAAGGCTTTCCCTCTAACGAATGTTCTTTGCTATTCTAGAACATGTCGATTCGAAGAAGAAGAGGAGCCTGTACTCCCAAGGAGTAACTGGCCCCTCCCGCTCCTCAAGTTACTCATGATGGTGGAGTGGTCCTTGAAGAGTTCCGGGGCGCTATTACCATGTTGGCCCATGCTATGACTAATCAAATCAATCAATGGGCCCAAGTCCTTCATGCTCCTACTCTGGCCTCAAGGGTGACGATTTTACTAGAATGAACCCATCAAAGTTCCATGGGTCCAACGTGGATGAGTATCCAGAAGAATTCATTGATGAGGTGTGTCACGCCCCAAAGTCCCATTAGGGCGGACCGGCACCCATTGCAGATAAGGCTCGGGAGAACCAACCTGTAACTATGCGCTTTCTGTACACATTATAAGGGATTTCTACCTTTAACATGCCTTAAAGCAGATAAACAGTGATAACAAGCCAAAAGGGAAATGCATATG
>JAOTQR010079323.1:0-10640 GCA_025774065.1 Solanum ossicruentum
ATTAGTTTCACAATCAATAATTTAAAAAAAATCAACATAATATATATTTTTGTTATTAGAAGAAACATTATTACTGAATACTGATTCTTAAGTTTATTGATCGAGGTAATTTGTCAGTGGGGAAATATCTATACTCTTGAGAAAATTACTTACTACCAAATTTATATAACTTTTCTACCTTAAATTAATCTCATAAGCTCATAATTATAAATTTAGTGTTATTAATTTTATTTTAAATTCTTTGTGTCATTATAATTTTTTGTTTTGACCTACTTCATCTTCCATCATTAAAAAGGTCAAGTAAAGATGAATAAATTGCCTCTCAAAATAAAAAAATATATATAGAAACTATATTAAGAAAATATTTTTGTTAAAAAAAATTGTGCTAAAAAGATTGTAACTAAATGCATTTATAATATTTAAAATTTATATAATTGGCTATAGTAAGAATGACAGATAGAGTTATTAGAAAATAATACATTAATTATTTTTTCTTTTCATTAATTTTTTTTATTATGAAATAAGCAAAATTATAAAATAAGGAGGATTCTTATCAGAATGATGTAATGATTGATAAAACGTCACTTGTTATACTTATAACATGATTTGATCTGAGCTCTTTGCACTCATATTAATTAAACTATGTTTTTATACTAATTTACATGCTTTAACGATGGGATGTCTATCGCCTCGTTAATGTTGGATTTGAATTTATCTTTAACAATCGAAAAAAATTGGCCAGTATAAGTGTATTTATAACGACTGAAAAAAAATTTGATCACTATAAGTGTATTTATGACGGCGAAAAAAATTTGGTCACTATAAGTATATTTAATAAATCGAAAAAAATTTGGTCGCTATAAGTATATTTCTAATTCCAAAAAAAATTTGTTTGCTATAAATATATTTATAACGACCAAAAAAAATTTGGTCGCTATAAGTGTATTTATAACAACCGAATTCATTTTGTTTCGTTAAGAAATGATCGTTAAAAGTCTTTTTTATTATATGGTAAGATCATCTTTGTCTTCATCGTATGGTTTGATAATACTTGCACGGAAGATAGGATAAACCTTAAGATACAGTGATAGCTCCAAGTTATATGAGATCTTGCCACCTTGGTGACAATTCTGAACGGGCCCCTTATATTTTCAAACCGAATTTTGATATATGCCTAATATCACCTTGAACTACCATGAATTAAACTTCACTAAAATGAAGTCTCCAATCTTACAATCCATAGGGTGTTGTTTGTGGTCGACAATTTTTTTCTTCTTAGTTTCTTGTCTAAGTAAGACTTGGCAGTATTAAGTTGCTCTTTAAATCCTTTGGCCATATGACAGATTCCCAAACCTCTACCCTTAAATACAACTAGTAGTGTATAAGGAGTGAGTTGTTTTTGGCCTGTGCTAGCTCAACTAGTGTTTGCGCAGTGGACTCGCTCCGCTACATGTTATTGGAGAATATGGCTATGTCGAATTACTTTGCCCAATCCTTCTGATGAGAGCTCAAAATGCCTTAAGTAGCATTCTAGCAACATATCGCCTCAGTCCATCTGGATGTTCGTCTGTAGGTGGAAACCAGTAGAGAAGTGCAACCCCCTGCCAAGTATATTGAACAACTCTGTCATGACCCAAAATTAGGCGTGACACTTGCCTTAACCCACTGAGACAAATTAACTTAAACATGATATAACTAGAATAATGTTGTAGATAAATAAGAAGTAATAGTCTAAATATATAACGATTACAATAAAGGAAAGGATGTCCACAATTTGAAAACCAACCCAAGACTGGTGTCATATGTATAAGTCTCTACTACAACTTAACTAATGCAAAATAAATTTTATACAAGTATCAATGTCTTTGATTCTCAAGTTAAACAAAAACAATTAGTAACAGAAGTCTGAAGGGACCACTGAGAAGGACTAGTTTCTACCTCTCAGACTATCTTAAAGCTCGATCTAATAATAAGAAAGGAATATCAATTAGAATCGGGCTCACAACCTATAGACAAGTGCAGAAGCAAGGGTGAGTACCAACCTTCATGTACCTAGTAAGAAGATCTAAATACAAGCAGAGAATGAAGAACACAGTACTCCTTCCATACCAACCGAACCACCAGTTGAAACGACCCCAAAAATGCTCGAAAATGTGCCTCGAAAATGCCCATAATCGTAATTTTCATATATCTCAAAATCCATGCGTGATATCGAAAATCTAACTTCATATTCTTAATCTGAGGGTAACATTTAGTAGAAAATAGGTCTAACCTCAAGTTTAGAGAAACCATAGAAAAATTTTATTTTCATAAAAATTTCACTTCTAGAGGTTGTTCACATTGGCTCCACAACGTGGACCCATCGTGGAGTAGTGTATTTTGTTGCTAGTTTTTTAGTTTCGGCCTAAAGATTTTGGGTCTTGGGCCTAAGCCTTCCTATGCATAAAATACCTATACTTAGTCATTTTCTAATCCCATATCATGCAAGACATTCCCCAAAACCCTCTCTAACACTTACACAAATATTTCACCCAATATTAAAGTGTCCCAATCTCATTCCGGATCTAAGCATTTCATTCAAGTTTCAAATTCTCATTCAAATCCTCATCAAAAAAATCTCCAAAGTTGAGATATATGAGTTTCAACCATTGGGTCCTTTTGACAATGGGTTTGAGTCGGTGATTGTCAAACTACCGGACAGGCTGTTCGTGTCGACCTAAACTATGAAACAGATCCAATCTTTTTTTTTTACATAAATTCTATGTTTCTAAGTTGATTTACTTATGGGTCTAACTCATTATGAATTTGACTATGAACTATGTTGGGGTTTCATAAAAATGTGACTGTTTAAGCATGTTTTGAGCTATGAATCTATGATCTATTTTGAGATTTCATGAAGGGTTTCAATGTATATTGTATGATGGTATTACCAAGTGTTGGTGGGTTGATTTACTTCAAGTTTTATTACACGATTTCAATTTAGAATTGCATGATTTTATACTAGTATTACACACCCACCAAGTGTCTGATAAAATATTCGATTTAGGGTTCTTGATTTATTGATGATCTAATACATGACCTATGAGTCAAATGACTTTAGGATGATGAAAGTAATGTATGAATGTGTTGACTTTATGAATAGTATCTATAGTGTTGTAAGTTGACCATACCATAGATGAGAGGTATGTACATTACCCACCTTGTCGGGTGGTGGCAATCGCGTACTACCATAGATGAGGGATATGTACCTCATCCACCTTATCGGATGGTGGCAATCTCGTACTTCTAAAGATGAGGGGTATGTACCTCATCCACCTTCCAAGCGGGTGGCATGCCTTTGGTGCCAAGTACTAAGTTGCTTGGTTTATGATGATGATCTCTTCCTACACATATATTATATTCTATGTAAGCATGTTTTACTTCTAGCATTATTCATGCATAACATATTGTTACTATGCTTACCCATTGCCTATATTTACGCATTTCGCTTAGGTTGCCAATCTCTTATTGCATTGCATCTTACATAATTAGTACATTTAAACGTACTAACTCATACTCTATGATGTTACCATGTAGAATCGAAGCCCCACTTGATCATCTTCCTCCTCCACATGGCTAGTAATATCTTTGAAGCAAGTTTGGTGAGTCCTCAACTCTAAGGATGGTATCTTTTGATGTTATATTATGCAAAGACTCTCTTGCTTTTATTGTATGCTTTGACTATGAGGGTGAGCCCGGAAAAGTTGTCTTGGACCCCGATCATTTCTAAGTTTAGAGGTGTTGTTGGATAAGTTATGTAATGATACTTTGAGCTTTGAATCTCTTGACTCTTGTATGTTTTTAAGCTATAAGAGACTCCCTTAGCCCATTTATCCTTATTTTATGTTCTTTTATTATTTTTAATTGTTTCCACGACAAAGGATGTCTAATGATATGCTAAGAGGCTTGTTTGGGGTACCTTCGGGTTCCCCATTCACTGTGTCACATCTAGGCCCTAGGTTCGGGTCATAACAAAGATGGTATCAGAGCACTAGGTTGTTAATTGGCCCTCGACATCGAAGATACCACGTCAATTAGAATCTTATTCATAGTTGCGAAGTGCGCCACGGCTATGAGTAAGAGGTTGTGAGGCATTTTAGGATATATTTCACTTCTTCATGATCTATGTTGTGCAGTAGAGCTACGTCCTCTAGGGTTTATTACTAATTCTTAACCATTACTTTTTATAATATTTCTCATACTACTCAGGACGGTGATATATCGAATATGGAGGTTTGCAGTGTTCTATGGGTGTTGGCCAAGTATGTGACCACACAACTCAACCGATCGGTGGGTAACCTTGAGACTTGAAATGGTAAGGGTGGAGAGGGACAGGATAAGAGAGCCCGAATTGGAGGTAGGAATCCATATGCCAAGCTCGGGGGAAATGGTGGAGTGACTCATCCCAGATGCCCAAGGTGTGAGAGGAAACATGATGGAACATGTTGGAGGAATGCAGGTGCGGCTGCGCACACTTTTAGCCCGGACAGTTCGTTCAGGAGCGGAAAAAGGCTATGAGTGTGAAAAGATGGGCCATAAGATTGTTGAATGTCCATGTGCACAAAAGAAGGGCAAAGGTGTTGATGCTCGAGTTTCCCTTACATGCCATAAGTGTGGGAAAGGCCATGGTGGCCCATGTTTGAAGAACTCGAATGCTTGCTTTGGGTGTGGTGAATTTGGTCATAAAGTTACATGCTCAACCTTTTGGGTAGGGGTGATGGTCCTCAAGATCAAGGTGCTAATTCAGGCCAAGGAGGAAGGGAAGGTCATCAAGGTGGTGCCCCATTCACAATAAATTTTATGCTCTTTAAGGAAGGCAAAGAGGGGATGAGGCTCCCGATGTTGCTACCGATATGTTGAAATTTTCTTTGACATTGATGGTTATGCATTGATGGGTCCGAGTGCCATTATTTCTTTCATCATTACTTTTTATTGCAAGTGGGATTCATATGTGCCTTGAGTTGTTGTGTGAACATTTGGTGTCTACCCCATTGGTGAGTCTATTGTTGCTAGGAAGCTCCATAGGAATTGTTCCATGGTCATATTGCACAGATCTTATCTAGTGACTATGTTGAATTAGATATGGTGGATTTTGATATCATACTTAAGGTGGATTATTGGCATGCATATTATGTCTCCTTTATCGGTAGGACCCGTAGAGTTAGATTCTAATTCCCTAATGAGCCCATTCTTGAGTGAGAAAGTCATGATGTAGTGGTCAAGGGTAGCTTCATTTCTTGCATCCAATCCCATAAGTTTTTAGGGGAGTCTCTATCAACTTGTGAGGGTTAGGGATGTTGAGTCTAAAGTCCTTCCTATAGAGTCGATTTCAGTGGTTAATGATTTCCTTGATGTCTCTTCTAGTGAACTTCCCGATGTCACTTGTGTAGAAGAAGGATGGTTCCCTTAGAACGTGTGTTGATTACCGATAACTTAATAGGGTCACCATAAAGAATAAGTATACTTTTACCAAGGATTAATGATCTTTTTGACCAACTTCAAAGGGCTAGTCATTTCTCTAAGATCAATCTTCAGTCTGGATATCACCAAGGGAAAAGTGAGGGAGTGTGACATTCCTAAAACGGCCTTCCAGACTAGGTATGGGCAATATGAATTGGTGGTTATGTCTTTTGGATTGACCAATGCACCAGCTATCTTCATAGATCTTATGAATAGAGTCTTTAAACCCTACGTTGATTTGTCTGTGGTGGTCTTCATTGATGATATTTTGATCTATTCCTATAGTAAGGAGGAGCATGCGTGTCATTTAAAGGTTGTGCTACAAAATTGAGGGAAGAGAAGTTGTACGCTAAGTATGAGAAGTGTGAGTTTTAGTTGCAACGGGATTTCTTTCTAGGTCATGTGGTGTTGGGTGATGGTTTAAAGGTGGATCTTAAGAAGATGGAGGTAATTAGAAATTGACCTAGACCTTTGACTTTATCAGATATTAGAAGCTTCTTGGGCTTAGCGGGTTACTATAAGAGGTTTGTGAATGAGTTTTATTCATTGCTTCTCCTATGACTAAGTTGACCCAAAAATAAGAAAAAGTTTGTGTGGACCAATGAGTGTGAAAAGAGCTTCCAAATCTTGAAAGATAAGCTTGTCTCCGCTCCTACCTTGTCTCTACCGAAAGGGTTGAAGGGTTTGTTGTGTATTGTGATACCTCACGAATTGGTTTGGGCTATGTTTTGATGCAAAATGGTGCGCTAATAGCTAATGCCTCTAGACAACTCAAGGAGCATGAATAGAATTATCCTACCTATAGTCTTCAATTGGCTGCAGTGGCATTTTCTTTAAAATCTAGCGTCATTAGTTGTATAGAGTGCATGATGATGTGTCTACCAATCGTAAGAGTATCTAATATGTGCAGTCAAAAATATCTCAACTTGAGACAACGAAGGTTGTTAGAGCTTCTTATGGAATATGATATGAGTGTGCAATATCGCCCTGATAAGGCTAATGTTATGGCTGATGTTTTGAGTAGGGTGTCTATGGGTAGCTTATCACATGTTGCTGATGGTGGCAAGGAAGTGGTTAGAGAGGTCTATCGGTTGGCTAAACTGGGGTTTAGGTTGGAAGAGGTTGACAGTGGTGATGTAGTGGTGGTTGATGGTTCTAAATTATTGGTTGAGGAGGTAAAAGGAAAGTAAGAACTTGACCCTGCTTTGTTAGAGTTGAAGGCCTTGGTGAGAGATGGGAAGGTGGAGGTTTTCTCCCAAGGGGGAGATGTTGCCCTTAAATACCAAAGTAGATTATGTATGCCTAATGTTGAGGACTTAAGGAGGTTGATTCTTGATGAGGCTCATAAATTTTCCTATTATGTTCATCCCATTTCCACAAAGATGTATAGAGATTTGAGAGATGTGTTTTGGCGGGATGGTGTGAAGAAATACATTGCTAACTTTTTATCCAGTAGCTATAATTGCCAACAAGTGAAAGCCGAGCATTAGAGGTCTGGTGGCCTAGCCCAAGATATAAAGATTTCTACCTAGAAGTGGGAAGCAATAAACATGAATTTTATGGTTGGGTTACCTAAGACTAGAAAGAGTTTGATTCTATTTGGGTTGTGGTTGACAGAGTGACAAAGTCAGCTCATTTCCTACCGGTTAGGACTACTTATGGGGCCGAAGAGTTTGCTAGATTGTACATTCATGTGTTGATTAGATTGAATGTGGTTCTTTTGTCTATCATTTCAGGTTGTGGTGCTCAATTCACTTCACACTTTTAGAGGTCCTTCCAAGGGTTTCTTGGTACCAAGGTTAGCTTACCACGGCCTTTCACCCTCAAACGGATGACCAAGCCGAAAGAACTATCCAAACTCTTAATGATATGCTTAGACCTTGTGTTTTGGAGTTTAAGGGTAGTTGGGATGGCCATCTTCTATTGATTGAGTTTGCTTATAATAATAGCTACCATGCAAGCATTAGCATGACTCCTTTTGAGGCCCTTTTATGGTAGACATTTTAGATCACCAGTTGGGTGGTTTGAAGTAGGACAAAAGGCTTTTTTGGGTCCAGATCTAGTTATGGAGGCTATGGAGAAGTTAATATTGATTAGGAAAAGGTTGAAAACATTCCTAAGTCATCAAAAGTCCTATATTGATGTGAGGAGAAGGATCTTGAATTTAAAGTTGGTGTTTGGGTCTATTTGAAGGTTTCACCCATGAAGGGTATGGTTCGCTTTGGTAAGAAGGATAAATTGATTCCAAGATTTATGGGTCCTTATAAGGTTTTAAGGAAGAATGGTAAGGCAGCATATGAGTTAGAGTTTCCCAATGACATGAATATGGTTCATCTAGTCTTCCATTTTTCCATGTTGAGAAAGTGTGTGGGTGATCCAAGTGCTATTGTGCCTCTTGATGTTGTGGGGTTGTTGAAGACAATTTGATTTATGAGGAGGTTCCAATAGAAATCTTGGATAGGAAAGTGAAGAGGTTAAGGAACAAGGAGATAGCTTTTGTCAAGGTTCTTTAGAGAAACCAACAAGTTGAAAGTGCCACATGGGAAGCTAAAGCGGACATGCAAAAGCGATATCCCTATCTCTTCCATTGTACTCAAGCCTAAAGTACTAATCTATGTCCCCTATGTGATTTCAAATTTTAAGTTTGAGCCCTCATGTCATTTGCATACATTCATGTTTAAATTAATAAGTTCATGGTGATTGTGACACTTATGTTGAGATTTTTGAAATGATATTTAAGTTCATTGTTGCATTCTTGTGTAGGTTGAAATTATCTTGTTTACTTCTCTTATATACATTTCTTTGACATTCAGGGACGAAAGTTGCCAAGAGGAAGATATTGAAATGACCCTAAAAATGCTCAAAAATATGCCTTGGAAATGCCCATAATCATAATTTCTATATATCTCAAAATTTGTGCGTGATATCAAAAATCCCACTTCATATTCTTGATCAGGGTGTAAAATTGAGTGGAAAATATCGAACCCCGATTTTAGAACAACCATAGCAAAATTTTGTTTTTGCAAAAATTTCACTTCCGAAGGTTGTTCGTATTGGCTCCGGAATGCGGACCCATCGCGAAGCAGTGTATTTTGTTGCTAGTTTTTCAGTTTCATCCTAAAGCTTTGGGGTCTTGCACCTAAGCCTTCCGATATGTAAAAACACCTATACTTAGTCATTTTTCAATCCCATATCATACAAGATTTTCCCAAAACCCTCTTTAACACTTAGAGACAAGTATTTCAACCAAAATTCAAGTGTCCCAATCTCATTTGGGATCTAAGGATTTCATTTAAGCTTCAAGTTCTCATTCAAATTTTTATCAAGGAAATCTCAAAAGTTTAGGTATGTGGATTTCAACCATTGGGTCCTTTCACCCATGGTGTCCAATCTTCCTTTTCACATAAATTGTATGTTTCTAAGTTAATTTACTTATGAGTCTTATTATGAATTTAACTATGAACTATGTTGGGGTTTCATAAAAATGTGATTGTTTAAGCATGTTTTGAGCTATGAATCTATGATCTATTTTGAGATTTCATGAAGGTTTTCAATGTATATTGTATGATGGTAGTACCACGTGTTGGTGGGTAGATTTACTTAAAGTTTTCTTGCATGATTTTACTCTTGAATTGTATGATTTTATACTAGTATTACACACCCATCAAGTGTTTGATAAAATGTCTGATTTAGGGTTCTTGAGTTATTGATGATCTAATGTATGATCTATGAGTCAAGAGACTTTATGATGATGAAAGTAATATATGAATGTGTTGATTTCATGAATAGCATCTGTAGTGTTGCAAGTTGATCATACCATAGATGAGGGGTATGTACCTCATCTACCTTGTCGGGTGATGGCAATCCGGTACTATCAAAGATGAGGGGTATGTACCTCATTTATCTTATTGGGTGGTGGCAATCCCGTACTACCATAGATGAGGGTATGTACCTCATCTACCTTGGCGGGTGGTGGCAATCCCGTACTACTGTAGATGAGGGTATGTACCTCATCTACCTTGGCGGGTGGTGGCAATCCCCCTACTGCCAAAAATGAGGGGCATACACCTCATCCACATGGAAAAAGGTCTAGAATTGGTATAACTATAAGCAATTTGAGTTAATTAATCTACTTATTTCCCGAAAAGTGGTTTTGTAAAATGTGTAAGTTAACCTAAACTAGAATCAAATCATCAAGTGAAGTGTTGTGAAGTCAGTAAAAAAAAAATAATTAGCATATTGTGTTCCTTATGAATTCCTAACTTAGTATATCATGATCATCATAATCTTTTCTAGTGTGTAGCATGCAGAACTTGTAAGTTATGTTTACTTAACCCTTTGATCCAGGTGTCAAGAAAACTTCACCATGTGATTTGATCCATCCCCATAATTTTATATTACTAATCCTTACCTTTATCCCAGTATAACCATCCCTTGATCCGTTCAGGCTGATTAGACGAGAATAATCACATCGAATCCTATTAATTATCCCTGATCCCATTCATTATCCCCTTGATCCAGTAAGTTAAAATTCGACGAGTTCTAATGTTGGCCACCATTAAAAAGCATTCAAAACGAAGAGATAAGTAATACAAATATGCACATTTTTCAAGGAGTACGAATTATCCGAGTTTTACTTTGTTAGTTCTTCATGGTCCGACAATCCTAGTTGTGGATTTAGCTACTCATATTCATTATAGTTGAAAAGATCATGTTATGGAATAGAATAATTAAAAACTTACAATGATAAATTGAAGAAAATAAAATTCACAAGCTTCACAAGAAATCACGATGTTATAACTCTAATGTAAAATCAAAAGTAATCTCAACAAACAACAACATCATACTCAGTGAAATTCAACAAGTGGGGTCTGGGAGGGTAGAATGTACGCAGACCTTACCATTAACTCATAGAAGTAGAGAGGTTGTTTCCTAAGAACCCTCATCTCAAAACCCATAAGCAGAAAGAACTAGATATGACAAAAAGGAAAGGGAAGGGAATAGAAAGGGCGACTAATAATGAATAATATATGGCAGTATGTAAATATGATAAAACATAATAGACAGATAATGATAACGCATGAAACATGTCCTCCACCTAACCCTACTATACTCCAAGGTCAAGCATCCACCTAAACCTA
>JAOTQR010079324.1:0-10639 GCA_025774065.1 Solanum ossicruentum
ATGTCGTCATGTGGGTTTGTATCAATAATAGTGCCTAATCGGCACTAGTCGCGGCCCCGGGGTCGGGCTGTGACAACATGATTACAATTTGATGATTTAGTAATTAATCAACTTTAAGAATTTTAATTAACAATATAATATAACATGATATGATTATTATTTAATAATTAATTAATTAGAAATCAACTTTAAAATTGCATGATGGATAATAAGTAATGACATAAGGGAAAAAGGGTAATCAAACTTTTAGGTTAGGATCTTCCCACATTTAGTTATGATTTTTTTGTATCGATTTACAATAGACCACAAATAGTCTCATTATCAAACCAAAAAAGAAAAAATAAAAATCATGAAGGGTAACGCAAAATTGACGAAGAACCACTTGGTCCATCTTGGTTTGTAGTCGTAACCTTGACAACTAGCCACACTTAATGCATTTTTTAAGTAATTGTGACTTTGACGGTGACCAACACACTTGATGCATCTTTTTTTGGAGTTGCATATTTAGCAATGAATGTCTTTAGATTGTCAATTCTTTTGGAATATGGTTACAAATATGAGTGGAGATTTAGATATGGACTTTGATTTATCTTTGATAGTTTCCATGAAGAAGTCTTTCAATTGGTCAACGAGAACTAGGCCTTCAGCAGATAGTTGTAACTCCTTGATGGATATTTCTTGTTTTGTGAAAGACTTTCTTTTCTCTTGTGTTTCATGAAGCTCTTTACATAATCGAGTGGCTTCTCCTTCCTTCATTTTCGCGACCTAGACCTAGGGCCTAGGAGTGATATGGAGAATGAGAACCTGAGAGTCTTCAAACAAGCCTCGTAGCATCCATTCATACATCATTGGTTCGGAAGAGCATATAAGTAGTAAACATATGGTTCTAAGGGACGAGAAAGTAGGACTCACGCTATAGGGATGTCATATGGATAGGGATTAACACGGATTCAGATAGCATATAGTACATAAGAACTAAGAGGTGGGTAAGTATGACTCACTCTATGAGGAAAATATGGGACTTAGGACCTTCCAAAATTCTATATCAAACATACATATACATCATAATTCTCATAGTCAATCTATGATAGCCATATCCAATAGATAACCATGATCTAAGATCCAAATACAATATATAATATATAGATTTCACATGAGTCTACAAGATGTCAAATAATGCCTCTAATCATAAGATAGGATGGGGGCCAAGATATGCCCAAGGCTCATCCTCAAAGTAAATAACATAAGAAAAGCATCATAGGTAGAAGAATGGTGGTTCATCCTTTGAAGATAGGAATCACCACAATTAATAACTCAAGATCCAAGCCATCGTAGGGTAGATGAAGGTAATCTTCGGCCTCTACATAGTTAGATCATGTAGGAAAAGTACGCGTTAGTACATTTGAATGTACTAAGTATGCGGGCATGCAATGCATATGAACACATTAAACCTGCATTTCATTGTTATATGACAAGGGCACATATATAGAAAGAATCATATAACAAGAGACTAGTATATCAATATGCCATGAAATGTATGATGCATGAATGTGAAAATACATCATATATAATGAGGATGGGACCGTAACCGACATAAGACCAAGTGAGCTATAACTTGGAGCTCTATCGTCTTCCGCAAAATGGATAAAGAGGTGACCTACTTGCCAATGATTGATCCTTAACATTCTTCTTCTTCTTCTTTCCCCCTTGGGGCATAAAATATATACCTATGTTAGCCACATAATTCAAGAGAAAGGAGTATGGACCCTTGGAGATAGCCTACCCTGCCTCCAATCCCATCGATGCTAGGTCATCATCCCACTAGAATGCATATACATACATGATTGTAAAAGAGGCATAAGACTTTCAAATTGTTTACATGCATTCTTAGGCTTAAAGGGAAAATCACATTCATCATAATCTTGCATAATAGGCTAAAAACCAAAACATTCTTCATGAATACTTTTCATGCATAGGAATATCTCCTATACTTTTCATGCATAGGAATATCTCCTTTGGAACACCTTCTTGAGAAATGAGTATGGACTCTTGGGGATAGTCCACCCCACCTCAATCCTCAATCGATAGTCCCTTAAACATAGCGGATTAAACACCCATAATTGTTTAAAGAGCCATAGTTTTAGACATGTATGTTGGTTATGGCTCAAGTTTCTCCTCTCTTTGAGGACAAAGTGATCATTGTCAATATAATAAACCTAACCAAGGTTAGGGTCAAACCCCACAGAGAATATGGAGACTTTCAAAATCGATTCACTAATAAAAAATTCAAGTATTAATTAACTCAATTCCCTAAAATGGGGGAGTTTAAAATGATTGATAAGAAATTAAACTAAACTAGCTAATACAAGATACAATCAATAAAGGAGAGCAACTTGGGAATTGTTTTCCCCGTGATTCACTAACACAAATTCCCGGATAACCCAATTCTCGACAAGAGTATAGCATGTAGGATGGTAATATAAGTTTATCAAAACCTTTGGTAAGGTGAAAGAAAAATTTCAATATGTGACTTAGTCCATCTCCATAGTGTGCACTACTAACCATTACCCATAGTCCCAGTCAACCTCCCCTTGTTCTAGTTCGGTTGATTAGATGAGAACATGTCATCTAATCATGTTAACCAATCTATTTTCTTATTCATTACCATCTGGATCGGTAAGGTAATACTAGGTAAGTTCTAACATTGGCCACGACTAGAAAAAATTCAAAATGAAGACAATTGATTAATACATATAAGTACCCAATCCAAGAATCATAAATTATCTGAGTTTCTTTGGTTAGATCTTCATGGTTCCCGCAACCCCAAGTTATGGGTTTAGCTACTGATGATATGGTTAGAGAAAGAGATTATGAATTGAGAAAGCATAATTAATCACCTACCCAAATAGATTGAAGATAAATTAATCCAATTTGTATTGAGAATCACAAGGTTGAAAGATACAACGAACATACAAGTGTATTCTCCTCTCTAATATTGAGTCTCCATGTACAAAAACCTAAGAAAATACTCTCTAGTTATTCTCTATTGTTCTCTCTATCTCTACTATGTTCCACTAATGTTCTCCTCACATAATGACCTAACATTTACTATTTATAGTATTTACAAACAAGTTCCTACAAATATTAGAAAAATTGATCGGCGACTTCTACGTCATGCAGTTATGACTCGTAACTGGGTTTACGAATCGTAATCGGGCTTTTGTGTTCAGCTTCTTGAAACTTGGACTCCACTGCGACTGATCCACTTTATGAGTCATGATCTGATCTATGACTTGTATTGTATTCTCGCAGACTTCATCTGCAATTTCTGATCCTTCTCTAGAAATCTCTACGAAACCTCTCTATATGACTCGTAGAATAGTCTATGACTTGTATAGGTGTCCTGTATGGCTAAACTTCATACTTTCATCCTTTACTGGAAATCCTCAAGAAACCCACTCTACGACTCGTAGAGAGTCTCGTCATACTTCAAAACCTAGAAAAGTCTGCAACTTTTGACAAAAATCATTCCAACCTACTTTCCTGAAAAAACAAACACAAAAACACATAAAACAATAAAAGTCACATTGAGAACACGCAAAATCCTAAGTTTTATGCATGAAATGTGCTATATTTTGACAGCACATCTATGTGATCACATTCTTGCCATGACCATAAGCTCATCAAAATCATATGCATAAATATAATTAGGTCTTGGCTCATTTCATAAACTTCATAAAACCATAGTCATGTATGCATATGCCATGATGCAATGCGAATAATATGGGTAATAGAGATTCAAACTTAAATCAATAATACATTTTAAAATTCAAATAGAAACCTAAGTGAAATTTACATTTAACTCATAGTATAGATCACCTATATGCAAATCAAGTTTTAAAGGGGACATGCACTTTCATAACTTCAATATATTTCATTATATTGGGGCTTCAATCAGCTTAAAATCATCAAGTAAGCATAGCTCATATTTCAATTGAATTTATTAAATCATAATTATTAAAACTCATATATCAAGTAAGTTAAATTCATGAAATCACTTGAAAAGATTTTGGGTCTTCTTGGTTGAAATGGACAAAGAATCAAACCCACATACATTAGCTAATGAAGAAGATTCAAGAAGAAATTTGGTGAAGAAAGAGTCTTTCCTTGATTCCCATGTTTATTTTCCACTAGAGTTCTCCAAGAGAGATTGAGAGAATTTTAAATGTGAGGAATGAATTTGAATGAGAGGAATAGAGTTTAGGTCATTTAGAGGTCTTAAGATAGCATAGGAAGTCACAAAAGACCCATAGGAGAAGCCACAATTACAAAAAACTATTAATGAAGCAAAATTACATTCTTTTACAAGGGTCTCGTGAGGAAGTATCATGGTCTGTATAAGGTTTCACGGACAGTGAAAACCTCCCGTGAGATCTCACTTAGTCAATTCCCAGAAAACACTACAGAAATGGGATTTATGAAAATGAACATAAATTCTTGATCCAAACTTGGAAAGAGGTGAAACTGTATGTATTGAAGCGCTAATTAAAAGCGATTCAATTTGATACTTCATGGGTTACCCAGTTCTTTTTGTGCAAAGAGATATGACCATTTAAAGTTGACCCTTCCATTAGTTCTTGTGAAAAACTTAGCTAATGGAATTTTCTTTGAACTTGGCTTGATGAAGGAGACCCATGATGGCCCTAAAAATCATAAATAAGCTTGAATTGAAGGCTTGGAATTGAGCTTATCTTGAGCTTGAAGATTCCATACTTAGAAAAATTCGACTAAAGTATCCAACAATTGGACTCACAGTCCCCAAGCTATATGGACCGTGTACACCACTGGACCACCTCACTTAGAAAATTATTCACACAAGTTTCTGAGACGGTGATCCAATACTTAGAAAATATTTCACTCTAGAGCCCATACCGAGGGGTATACAGACCGTACCCCTCCATACGGACCATACCATTGGCCGTACCACTTTACTTGGACTCAAAATAGTGGAGTATCAAGCCTAAGGACACCACACGACCCTCCACATGGTCCGTGTGGCTTCACACAGTCTATGTGGGGTTAAATTGTTGCATGCCTTAGTCTTATACTCCACACCAAGGCCCTCACACCTCACACAAGGCCAAGGGCCACTACAAGGAAGATCCACACAGTTCGTATAGCCCCACAAGAACTGTGTAGGCTACCACGGGGATCACATTGGTCCAAAACTTTTCAAGACCAAATTTCTAAGCTCTATTAAGGTCGTACAAAGTTCAAGACCTTAGATCATCTCCCCCTTGGGAACATTCATCCTCGAATGTACTAGAACAATGCTTGAAAGGCTTGACTTAGAAAATTAACATCCGAACACAAGGTACAATGCATAGTTCATCATTTGAAAATCATAATCTTTAAAACTCATATCAAAACCTCTTTAAATAATTCAAAACATATTTAAATCATTTTCGTGCACATATATGTATGTCATATCATGAAACTCTAGAGTGGAAGAATTAGGACCATTGAGAATAGGAAGAACCTAATACCATAGGCTTGAGTAGATTGGAAAGAATAGAGGTATGAAGTATAATGCGATGATACCTCTATCCCTCTTTCTAATATCCAAATAAGACTTTTGGTGACTTCGAACCATCTTCAACCTTTCCCTAATCGATTTTACTCTTTCCATAGGCTCTAACATTAAATTCAAGCCAATAGAAGTCATTTCATCTAACTCAAACCACCCCACGAGAGATCTAAACTTCTATTATATAAAACCCCAAAATGGTGTTATACCAATACTAGAATGAACCTATTGTGGTAAGCACACTCAATAAGTGGAAGACAGTTATCCCAACTACCCTTGAATTCTAACACGATCCCTTAAATGTCCTCCAAAGTTTGAATTTTCCTCTCAGCTTGTCCATTTGTTTAAGGATGAAAGGCGGTGCTCAACTTCACCTTAGTATCGAGTCCTTTTTGAAGCTACCTCCAAACGTAAGAAATAAATTGGGTACCATGATCTGATATGATGGACCTAGGCACACCATGAAACTTCACCAACTCGTGGATGTAAAAATCTTGCATAATCTTTGGCACCAAAAGTAGTTTTAACTAGTAAAAAATGAGTTGACTTAGTCATCCGGTCAACGATAATCCACATGGAGTCAAATTGCTTTCGAGTCCAAGGCAAACCAACCGCAAAGTCTATATTCACATCCTCCTACTTCCAAGTAGGAATCTCGATACTTGAGCCAAACCACCGGGCCTTTGGGTTTTACTTTCACTTGTTTACAATTAGGGCATTCAGATACAAATTTGGCTATATCCTTCTTCATATCATGCCACCAATCACTTCCCTCAAGTCCCGAAAAATCTTAGTAGATCCCGGATGAATAAAATAATGAGAGTTATGTGCTTCACTCATGATCACTTTCCTAAGGTCATCCACATCTAGAACACATAATCGATCTTGATACCGAAGCACACCATCTCCCCATTGCGAGAACACCTCTATTTTCTTTTCGGTAACCAACTTCTTCAACTCAACCAATGATAGATCTAGATATTGCTTAGCCATTACATCAATAACCACCAAATATTCGGCCCTATTTTGAACATGAATACCACCATCATTGGATTCGGCCAACCTAATACCTAACTTAGCCAAACGGTAAACATCCTTTGGCAACTCCTTCTTCTCTTCTTCATCATTAGCCACACTTCGCATAGATAACCTACTAAGAGCATCAGCTACAATATTCACCTTGCCAGTATGATGTTGTACACTCAAGGCATAATCCTTAAGAAGTTCCAACTATCTCCTTGGCCTCAAGATAAGATCCCTTTAAGTAAACACCTATTGCAAACTCTTGTGACCGATGAAAACATCTATGTGCACCCCATACAAATAGTTTCTCCAATTTTTCAAAGCAAACAACACTGTCGTTAACTCAAGGTCATGAGTCAGGTAAGTACACTCATCCACCTTCAATTGCCTTGATGCATAAGCAATCACTTTACAATGTTGCATACGCACATCCCTTAACCCAATCCAAGAAGCATCATAATATGCCACAAATCCATCTAAGCGATTCGGTAGAGTAAAAATAAGAGCTGATGTAAGCCTATCCTTCAAGCTCTTTAAACTCTTCTCACATTCATCCGTCCACACAAACTTAGCCTTCTTTTTGGTCAACTTAGTCAATGAGATGCAATAGATGAGAAACATTCAATAACCTCTTATATAGCTATACAACCTAGGAAAACTCTAAATATCCAAAGGAGCAAGCTTGTCAAACAATGCACATCCTTTACAAACTCCCTTTTGAACTATTTATAAGATCAGCTACAACATCTTCCTTGCTTGGATTGCATTACGAGCCCATAGTAACACTCCCTATTTGGTAGAGAGGGATGGAGATATGAAGTGATAAGAGATGTTCCATGGCACGATAAGAATCATGAAAAAGTGAAACATTTCCCAAAACACCTTGTAACCTCCTACCCATAGATGTCATGCACTTCATGCTCATGAATAAGACTCTACTTGACGTGGCATGTTGGAATCCAAGGACCATTTATAAACCTAGTGCTCTGATATCATCCCTGTCATGACCTAGACCTAAGACCTAGGAGTGATGGAAAATGGGAAACCAAGAGTCCCTAAACAAGCCTCGTAGCATCTATTCACACATCATCAATTCAAAAGCACATATATAAATAATAAACACATAGTTCTAAGCAGCGAGAAAATATGATTCGCTCTATGGGGATGTCATAGGGATAGGGATTAATATGGATTCACATAGCCCATAAGAAATAAGGGGCGGGTAAGTATGACTCACTCTATGAGGGCAATATGGGACTTAGGATCTTCCACATTAACACATAAAACATATACACATATCATAATTCTTATAATCAATCCATGATAGACATATCTAATAAATAACCATGATCGTAAACTCCAAATACAACATATAGCATATAGATCCGACAATAGTCTATAAAATGTCCAACAATGCCTCTAGTCATAAGATAGGGCGGGGACCACTTTACTTGGGCTCAAAATAGTGAAGTCTCAAGCCCAAGCTACCACACGGCCCTTCCCACGGTCCGTGTGGCTTCCCACGGTCCGTGTATGGTCTAAGTGTGGCATGTCTTGGTCTTAAACTTACACCAAGGCTCTCACACCTCACACAAGGCCAAGAGCCACTCCAAGGAAGCTCCACATGGTTCGTATAGCCAAACATAGATAGTGTAGTCTACCATGTGGCATCACCTTGGTCTAAAATATTTCAAAACCAAATATTTAAGCTCCATTGAGACACACAAAATTTGGGTCCTTACATTCATATTCTCTATCATATTTATCAACTTGATAATTTAGATATCTTGACCTTTTTGATGTTCTGATAAACCTTCAACCGATTTCATCAAATTCAGAAGTTGTTCTTCTATGGTGAAAGTTTCAATTACCATCACTTGCACAATCATCGTACAGGATAAAGAGTAGTGTGGAACATCACTAGAATATGGCTTGGATTGAGAAGTAATATGAGGGAAAATCATAGAAAATCTAGAGCTTAAGACATTATCATCTTCATACATAAAGAGATCATTAGACTGACAATGTCGTTCTTGTGATAGTGGTAGTCGATTCAAAGTTCTTTCTACTACCTCTGAAACGAACCAAAAAGAAGTGCTCGAAAACGTGCCTCGGAAGTACCCTGAATCTTATTTACAAATATCTAAAAATCCATTTGTTATTTTGAAAATTTGACTTCATATTCTTGTTTAAGGGGTCAAATTGAGTGGGAAATAGATCTAATCCAAATTTTAGAGGAACCGTATCAAAATCCAAAAATCGCAAAATATGGTATTTAGGATGGTCCATTTTGAAGGGGCATATCTCTTAGCACATGAAGAACTGGTTGACCCACAACCTACTAACTGAAATCCCTTTGGATTAGCTTTCCAACGCACTTCATTTGACCTCATTCCGAGTTCGGATGAAGGATTTATGTCCATTTTCGTAAAACTCACCCACGCAGAAAATGCAATTACCAGTGAGCAGTCCGTTTTGGTCTTATTTTCTCTTGACTTCGGTCCAAGACTTTTAAGTCTTGGTCCTAAGGGTTCCCACACTTGAAAATATATATACTTAGCCTTATTTTATACTCATATCATCCTAAATATTCCCCAAAACTTACTCAAACATTTAGACTCATATTTCACCCTAAATTCAAGTCCCAAACTCAAGACCAATCTTAAGGATTTCTTCAAGGGTTTCACTCAAGCTTCAAGTCTCCATTAAAGTCTTCTTCAAGAAACTCTCCAAAGCTAAGGTATGTGGTGTTGAACCATTGGGTGCTTCCACCCATGGTACCTAAACCCTCTTTTAATTAATATTGCATGATTTAAAGTTGATTTTACATGTGGGTCTTGTATATTGAGAAATTTACTGGAGGGATTTTAGTTCATGAAAGTATGGTTGTTTTAGCATGTTTTGAGCTTCAAATCTTGGATCTAATGTTGAAATTGATGAGGAATTTTGATGTGAATGCCTTGGGGGTGTTGCTAGGTGTTGATTAAAGGTTTTATCATTAATTTTCCTACATGATTTCATCTCTAAATTGCATGGTCTTATACCCCCATTGTACACCCGCTAAGTATTTGATAAAATATTCGGTTATGGTTTCTTGAGGAATTGAAGGAACAAAGCATGAGATATGAGATGAATGATGATATGAGCTTATGTACATGATAATTTCTATATAAAGTGTTGCAGTAGACCATACTCAACCGAGGTGAGGGTTTGTACTCATAAACCAAGTGAGGGTTAGTACTTCACCACCTAGGATGCTTGGGGTGTGACCATCATCAACCAAGTTGGGGGTTTGTACTTATCAACCATGTGAGGGGTTAGTACTTCACCACATAGGATGATTGGGGTGTGACCATCATCAACCGAGTTGGGGGTTTGTACTGATCAAACACGTGAGGAGTTTATACTTCACCACCTAGGATGATTGGGGTGTAACCAACATCAACCATGTGAGGGGTTTATACCTCACCACCTAGGATGATTGGGGTATGACCATCATCAACCAACCAAGGTTGGAAAGCTAGCTTGGTCTCTTCTTTACATATGATATCTTATATGAGCATGATTTACTTAAGCATGTTTTACTTATGCATTGATCATACATGTCAAATTGCTATATTATGCCTATTGTGTATCATTATGCATTTTGGATTATGATGCCTATCTATTATTGCATTGCATCCCACATACTTAGTACATTCAAACGTTCTAATGCATACTCTTGACTACATGATATCACCATATAGGGATCGGAGCTCCTATTGATTCTTCTTGTGGCTAGATGGATTATTCAAGTTAGCCTTTGGTGAGTCCTCAATTTTGGGGACAAGAAATATTCTCTCACACTTTTTATTAAGATTCTCTTTACTTTATCATTTACTTATGACTATGAGGGTGAACCTAGTTGTATATCTTGCCCCCCGCCATTATCTATGTAGTAGAGGTGTTGTTGGTGTCACACCCCTCCCTGGGGTCGTGACCTGTGCCCGTTAGGGACACCTACTCATGCCTAAACATAATCATTCCAAT
>JAOTQR010079325.1:0-10639 GCA_025774065.1 Solanum ossicruentum
TAGTCAATAAAACAGAGGAAACTCTGCCGAAATTTCGGTAGAATTCTAGGCTTCGATTATAAAGGAAATTGGCTTAGTAGGTATTCACGTGCCCCTATAGGGCACTGGTCACGACCCCAGGGAGGGGTGTGACAGGGACCAAAGATTACTTTCATCCACCGTTTGATGCTAGATCGGAATTGAGACATTGTTGTGGTGAGTCCTATCTTTCAAGTACAATCGACTATTTCTCTACCTATATTACTTCCATTTGTGTTATTTACTTTGAGGGTGAGCCGGGGACATGTCTTGGCCCCTGTTCTATCTTATGACTAGAAGCATTGTTGGGCATCTTGTAGACTCTTGTTGGATCCACGTATTATGTGTTGTATTTGAACCTTATGCTTATCGTTATTTTTTGGATATGACTATTATGGATTGATTATGGGAAATTATGATATATATGTATGTTTGATGTGAAAATGTGAAAGATACTAAGTCTGAATTGCCCGATAGCGTGAGTCATACTTACTTGCTCCTTAGTCTTTAATTATGTGCTATGTTTTATGTGACTCCATATTAATCCATTTCCCTATGATATCCCCATAGCGTGTGTCCTATATTCCCATCCTTTAGAACTATGTGTTTACTTTTGAATACATTTCTGAACTGATGATGTGAATTTTGGTACTTCGAGGCTTGTTTGGGCACTCTCGGGTTCCCATTCTTTATGACACTCTTAGACCCTTGGTCTGGGTCATGATAGAGATGGTAGTAGAGCATTATATTTATAAATAATCCTCGGAGTCCAACATTCCGTGTCAAGTAGAGTCTTATTCATTGGTTTGAAGCTCGGCATATCTATGGGTAGGAGGCTACAAGGCATTTTAGGAAATATTTCACTTTTCATGATTCACATCATGCCATGAAGTGTTTCTTAAGATTTCCTATCTCTATCACTCCCTATAGGATAGGGAGAGTTACTTTGGGCTCAAAATGCTTCCCAAGCAAGGAGGATGTTATTGTTGATCTTATAGATGAAGTTAGGTGGGAGTTGGTGAAGGGTGTGCATTGTTCAGCAAGCTTGCTCCATCGAATACTCGCAATTTTCTTAGGCTGGCTGATTATTATAGGAGGTTTGTTGAAGGATTTCATCTATTGGATCTTCGTTGACCATGTTGACCCAAAGGAAGGCCAGGTGTGTATTGTCGGATGGGTATGGGGAGAGTTTTCAGACATTGAAAGATCAACTTACATTGGCTCCTATTTTGACTTTACTAGAGGACTTTGATGGGGTTAGTGGTGTATTGTGATGCTACTCGGTTTGGGTCGGGTTGTGTACTTATGCAACATGGTAAAGAAATAGCTTATAGATCGAGGCAATTGAAGGTGCATGAGCGTAAGTACAAGACTCATGATCTTGAGTTAGCGGTAGTGGTAATTGCCATGAATATTATGAGACACTACTTGTGTGGGGTATATGTGGATGTTTTCACCGATCATTAGAGTTTTCAATATGTGTCCATTCAAAGGGACTTTAACTTGAGGCAAATGAGAAGGTTGGAACTCCTAAAGGGCTATGACGTGAGTGTATGATATCATCCCGACAAGGAAAATGTTTTAGCCGATGCTCTTAGTGGACTATCTATGGGAAGTGTGGCTTGTGGGGGTGAATGGTAGTAGGAGCTGGAAAAAGATGTTTACCATTGGGCTAGACTGGTGTTAGGTTAGCTAACTCTAATTATGGAGGTATTCATGTTCAAATTGGGGCTAAATCCTTGGTAGTTCTTGATGTAAGGGCTAGGTAGGATCTGGATCCATCATTGGTTGTGTTAATTAGGTTGCTTGCCTGAAATAGGATACAGGTTTTCTCCCAAGGGGGAGATAGTGTAATTTGGTACCAAGATCGATTATATATTTCAAACAATGATGGTCTTAATGATATGATCATGAGTAAAGCCCATAACTCTCATTATTCTATTCACCCAAGATCTACTAAGAGGTTATGGTTTGAAAGAAGGGTATTGGTTGCATGGCATGAAGAAGGATATGGCCAAGTTTGTATTTGAATACCATAATTATGAACAAGCTAAGGTAGAACACCAAAGACCTAGTGGTATGACTCATGATATTGAAATTTCTACTTGGAAGTGGGAAGAGGCGAGCATAGATTTTGTGGTTGGTTTGCCACAGACTCGAAAGCTATTAGATTCAATTTGGGGTTTTGTTAACAAGATGATTAAGTCGGCTAACTTCTTATTGATTGAGTCTACTTTCAACATTGAGGACAACTCGAACATAGGAGGACATGACGAGGTCTTGCTTGTTGTAATACAAGGTCAATAGGGTGTCATCTACCATTTATTGAGATTGCTTACAATAATAGGTTTCATGCTAGCATTTGTGTGGCACCGTTTGGGGCTTTGTGTGGTAGAAGGTGTAGGTCTTTGGTGGGATGGTTTGAGTTAGATGAGATAACTTCTATAGGCCTGGGTTTAGTGTTGGAGGCTATGGATATAGTGGGATTAGTTAATGGTACGACACCAAAAAAGTGTCTGAAAATGTGCCTCGGAAGTGCCCGGAATCATATTTTCTATATACTCAAAATCAATGCGTGATATCGAAAATCTTACTTCATATTCTTAATAAAAGGATCAAATTGAGTGGGAGATAAGTCTAACCCCAATTTTGGAGCAAACGATTAGCAATTTCAAAATTCCAAAATGCAAATTCCATTTAGCTCTGCGCACCCCTGGTGCAACGCGGCTAAGGCGCGCAGATGTTTATTTTGCTGATGGTTTTCAAGTTTGGTCCAAGACTTTTTAGTCATGGGCCGAAGTGTTCCCATGCATGAAAATACCTATACGCAGCCATATTTTACCTTCATATCATTCAAGACATTCCCTAATAAACATTCAAACACTTAGCCAAATCTTTCACTCATAAATTCTAGTCTTAGAACTCATCCGGATCTTAAGGTTATCATTCAAGCTTCAATTCTACATCTCTAATCTTTATCACGTCAATCCCTATAGCTAAGGTTTGTGGGTTTCTTTCATATTGACCCATGATGCCCAAGCTTCCTTTTCTTAAAATTGCATGATTTAAAGTTGATATGCTCATAGGTCTTATTTATTATGAAATTCACTATACACTATGTTGAGGTTTGTGAAATTGTGACTATTTTACTATGTTTTGGTCTATGAATCTAAGATTTATTATGAGACTTGATGAAAGGCTTTGATGTATATTTCTTGAGGGTTTTACCAAGTATCTATTGATGGTTTTACATTGGATATTCTAGCATGATAACACTCTTGAATTGCATGGTTTTACACTAGCACTACACACTTGCCAAGTGTTTGACAAAATATACGGTTATGGTTTCCTGAGGAATTAAAGGTCCAATGCATTTCTTATTAGTTAAATGATTTTATGATAATGAAAGGAATATATGTATATGATGATTGTATGATGATGAGAGGAATGTACGTATATGATATAATCTGTATAGTGTTAGGGATGACCAAGCATCACTTAAGAGGTTGTAGGCTCGGGTTAACCTTTTTGAGGAGTTTGTACTTCGATTGCCTCTCTCGTGAGCTGGCAGGCCAGTGGAACCTTGTCAAGAGGTTTATACCTTAATAACCTTGTTTGGGGATTTGTACTCTATCAACCTTGTTAGGAGGGGGGTTTGTACCTCATCAACCTCATGAAGGGGTTTGTACCCATGCACCTCCCCAATAAGGTGGTAGGCCCTGGAACTGCACTAAGAATTGTCACTCCTGACACTTGTATTATGATATATATAAGCATGATTTACTCTAAGTATCATCAATACATGCCATCTTTCTATTATGTTATCTACTTGATTTTCTCGGAAAAGGGATTCGAGATTGAGTATTATTATGCATTTTACCTGTGGTGCCTGTCTATTGTTGCATTTTATCCTACATACTAAGTACATTCAAATGTATTAATGCATATTGTATGCCTACACGATTTCACCATGCAGGAACCAGAGCACCATTTGATAATCCTCTTCCTCCACGTGTCTAGGATGATTGTCTCTCAAGCTTGTTGGTGAGTCCTCCATTATGGGGACGTTGCTTATGATCTCTTGGTATGCTCTAAGAGTATCTTTCTTTTATTTATGTATTCACTATGAGGGTTAGCCTGATTACTTTTCTTGGCCCCCGCTCTTATCTATGTAGTAGAGGTGTTGTTTGACATGTTATGTATCTATGCTATGAGCCTTGACTCTCTTATTCTTGATGTCTATGATATGGCAGTTTTCCCTTACCCCCGATTGTCTCTATTTACTATCTCTTGTTCTGTTTTATTGCTTCCGCGACAAAGGATGTGTAATGATATGTTTTGAGGCTTGCTTGGGGTCCCTTCGGGTTCCCCATACAAGTGTCATATCTAGGCCCTAGCATTGGGTCACGATAAACTTTGTATCAGAGGACTAGATTATTAGATTCACGGAGTCCAACACGCCGCGTCGATTAGAGTCTTATTCATAGTTTTGCTATGCACCACAACTATGAGCAAGAGGTTATGAGACATTTTAGGAAATGTTTCCCTTCTTCATGTTCTAAGTCATGCTATAGAGTTGAAGTAAGGTTATCACCCCTAATGATTGTTCTTTGATATGCTAGATCATGACTAGAGGAAGACGAGCCCGCATACTCGAGGAGCAATCGGCTTATTGTAAGCTCCGGGATGCTCCCACCTTGCCTGCATAAGTTGTGGCTAACCAAGCAAATCAAAGGACGCAATCCTCTCATGCTCCAACACCGGCATCTTGGGTGGGGGACTTCATGAGGATGAATCCCCTAAAATTTTGTAGGTCTAAGGTAGATGAGAACCCTCAGGAGTTCATTGATGAGGTTTACAAGATATTGGTTATCATGAATTTGAGGTCGAAACATAAGGCAGAGTTGGCAACCTATCAACTCAAACGGGTGGCATAAATATGGTACAACCAATGGAAGGAAGAGAAGGGAGTCAACTATTTGGTGCTTTGAGAATAGTTCAAGGTGGCTTTCCTTAATCAATTCTTTCCTCTTGAGCTTAGGGAAGCTAAATTGGTGGAGTTCATGAACTTGAAACAAGGATCTATGAGTGTGAGGGAGTATTCCCTCAAGTTCAACCAACTTTTAAAGTATGCTCCACACTTGGTTGTCGACTCAAGGTCTAGAATGAAAAAGTTCGTGATGTGTATGTCTGACTTAGTGAGTGAAGAATATAGGTTCACTATGTTGATTGGTGACATGGACTTGTCCCATTTGATGACCTATGCCGAAAAAATGGAAGAGGAGAAATTGAGGAAGAGAAGGGGCCATGAGGCCAAGAGGACCCGTTTTGAGTGTAAATTCCAAAAGGGTCGCTTGTTCCATCGAGGAAAAGGTTCCACTCATGCATTTAATAAGAGGGTTGCAAATGATTTTTCGATAGCCCAAGGTGTTAGGAGTGTGGTTCCTAATGGTGGGTGTCCAAAATGTGGTAGGGTCATAATGGCTCATGCTTGAGTGATACTAATGCATGTTATGGTTATGGGAAAGTTGGGTATAAGGTGATGGATTACCCTCGAAATCACAACAAGGGTAAGGAGGTTTATCCACAAGGTGCTAATACGGTTCCTTTGGTGAAAGGTGGCCAGCAAGATAATGTCCTAAGGCACAATTAGTTTTATGCATTTCATGGGAGGCAAGGGGTTGATGAGGTCCCCGATGTTGTTACCAGTCTGTGGAAAACTTTGATTTTGTTGTGTATTTATTGATAGACCCGGGTGCCAATTTTTCTTTTGTTACCCTTTTTATTTCTAAAAAGTTCCATGTTGAGTCCGAATTGTTATGTGAGTCATATGAATTGTCTACTCCTATTGGTGCATCTATTGTTGCTAGAAAGGTCTATAGAAATTTTCCCATTTGCATCTTGTATAAAATATTGTCTTATGATCTTCCTGATTTGGATATGGTTGACTTTGATGTTATTCTTGGGATGGATTTGTTGCATGCATACTATTCTTCTATTGATTATAGAACCCTTAGGGTCAAATTCCAATTCCTAAATGAACAAGTCATTGAGTGGGAGAGTCATGACGTGGTGGTCAAGGGTAGATTCATCTCTTACATTAAAGTCCACAAGTTGATTTCTAAGGGGTGTCATTACCATCTTGTGAAGGTTAGGGATGTGGAGTCCAAAGTCCTTCCAATAGAATTGGTTCTAGTTATAAAATAGTTTCTTGATGTCTTTCCAAATGACCTCCATTTTGTTCCTCCCGAAAGGGAGATAGACATTGGTATGGACCTCCTTCCCGATACTCAACCCATTTCTATTCCCCCTTACCGTATGTCCTCGATGAAGTTAAAGGAGTTGAAGGAACAATTGAGAGACTTGTTAGAAAAGTGTTTTATTAGGCCTAGCCAATCCTTTTGGGGTGCACCGATGTTGTTTATGTAGAAGATGTCTACTTTGCTAATTGATTTTCAAGTTTGGTCCAAGACCTTTTGGTCTTCAGCCTAAGTGTTCTCATGCTTGAAAATACCCATACTTAGCCATAATTTACCTTCATATTATCCAATACATTCCCTAATAATCATTCAAACACTTTGCTAAATATTTCACTCCTAAATTCAAGTCACAAAACTCATGCGGATCTTAAGGTTCTTATTCAAGATCCAAGTATCCATCTCCAAACTTCAGCAAGTTGATCTCCAAAGATAAAGTATGTGGACTACTTTCACGGGTTTCTTCAAGCCTCCTTTATATACCTAAGCCTCTCACCATCTAGATCAAAAGTGAGACATTGTTGTGGTGAGTCCTATCTTCCAAGAACAATTCACAATTCCTCTACCTATACTTCTTCAATTTGTGTTATTTACTTTGAGGGTGAACCCAATTCATATCTTCGCTCCTGTCCTATCTTATGACTAGAGTCATTGTAGACTATCGGCGGATCCATGTGTTATTTGTTGTATTAAAACCTTATGCTTATGATTATTCTTTGGATATGACTATTATGGATTGATTATGGGAAACTATGATATATATGTATGTTTGATGTGGAAATGTGAAAGATCCTAAGTCCTAAATTTCCCCCATAGAGTGAATCATACTTACCCGCTCCTTAGACTTTAATTATGTGCTAATGTGTTATGTGAATTCATGTTAATCACTTTCTCTATGATTTCCCCATAACATGAGTCCTACTTTTCCGTCCCTTAGCACTATGTGTTTACTTTTGAATACGCTTCTGAACCGATGATGTGAATTTTGGTACTTTGAGGCTTGTTTGGGGACTCTCAGGTTCCCATTCACCATGTCACTCCTAGACCTTTGGTCTGGGTCTTGATAAGGACATCACATCAGTGGATCCAATAAAGAACATCAAATCCTCTTTTGGGACTCAGGAAACATCTGATTTTATGGTATGATCCTCTCTTACCCTAGCGACGCAGTTATTGAGTTTGAGTTTTTATCTACTTTTACTCAATTCGGTACTCAATGCTCTTCCCAGGACTCAACATGCTCATAGAACATCAATCACCTGGATTACTCTTTTAACTAATCTCATTGGACATTATTAACTCAATTCATTACATCAACCATCAATTCTTCGATTAGGATCATCATTTTAGGATTAATTTCATTCTTTTTAAGACTCTAGGGACATCAGTGTCATAAACATCATCATCAACACTCTCATCTCAGGATCATAACCACAGTTGCATGCACATTCATACTGACAAGTCTCTAGATTCATCTTCTAAGTTCATTCTTGCAATCTTTAGTAAAATAACATATAGGGATTTATGAAATAACTCATGTAAAAGCATTTATTCATTAAATCAAGTTTATGATGGAGATCAACATGTGAAAATACATAGGATATGTCTAATTTACAAGAAAATATTCAAGAAAATATATGCATAAAGACTCAATATGTTCATCCATTAAACTACATTAGTCAAGGGGCACATGGAAGAACAATTTCATGCTTTAGGTTAGCCTTACATACTTGGAATGAAGAACGTCACTATTCTACTCAAGGATTTGATACCAACGTCTAGAACCCTAGCTTCTTTCTCTTCTTCTCTTAAGAACTCTAACTTACGTTTAGCAGAAAAAGTATTAGAATGGGTTTAGAAACTACATTTAGACCAAAAATGACTTATGTTAATCGTATTTTGAGTTTAGGAGGGATTAGGAAAGGTTTAAAATTCTCCTCATGAAATACTGAAAAAGTTTACCTCCTACATGGGGGTCCATGATGTGGACATGGTCAATTTTTTGGTGTTTTCTCTCGAAAATTCTCGGAACGAGTTTTTCAATTCCATAGAAATTTTTTGGACTAAAATTAAGTGCAAGTCGCCGGTAGGTGGGCATTGCACACCTATCGCACACCCTCACTGGAAATCATTTTCTCATCGAAAAATTATCTTTTGATCTGGTTACTCTATAAATCAACCATGACTATTTTTCAACTCAATTTTTCATGTTGATTGCATAACCGAACATGGATTTTCCATCAAAGCATGGGAAGATGTGTTATGCGCATATCTCTTCTATAGGGATAATTTGGTAATTTTACTAGGTGTTACAATCTAACGTTAGATCTTCATTGTGTGTTTGAGTGCCCACTGCCTTTTCTACTGGAACGTATTCACTTTAGATGCAAACGATGCTCTTCTAGGGTTTTTTCTTTGCCTTTTATACTACCTTCTATAAGAGACCTAATAGAAGACTCCTTCATGACTGGCACCTCTAGTATTAATATCGTAGACGACTTCATTCACTTTAGGATAAGATCCTCCTGGTGAATGAGTCCATGTCCTCTACGTCTCTTGATGTACTTTCTTCACCAGGTGCTATGTATTGAATATGGTTCTGTTTGAACTCATCAAAACTGCTAAAGACCATGCGCGAGTCAAACAAATTTCCCCTTTTTGATGATAACAAATATATTTTGTTATTGCTCGTGGCACTTTTGTGTGTTGTACCTGCATACCTTCACACATCGTCATACAACCTTCCCCTTTTTGACATCACAAAAAGAAGAAAAGAACGAGTAAAGCACAAATAGTTAAGACCCTAAGCAATGAGATAGAACTAAGGAAAACAAAACATGACAACATACCTGGTCAAACTAATGAAATTAGCCATCCAAGCATAGCAATAAAAAAGGTAAGGAACATGCATAGAAATACCATAAAGTTAATCAGGCATGCACAATATATAATATATATCCATCAAAAAAAAAAAAATATACATAGCAAAAAGAAACACTTGTCCTGAACAACCCCCAGGTGAACCAATATATAGATCCAACAAAGAAATGGGAACTAAATGGGCTAAGGGGCAGATACGGAACGTTGAGATCCAAGCATCATTAATAGTATATCTGGCATTGTGATCCTATTGTTGCATAATTAGCTGATCCTTCAATTAACCTACTTTAGCCTAAGAAACTACCGATTGCTGCTTTAACTCATCAACTTGCATTTGAAGTCGCTCATGAGCATCCTTGGCAACCTACAAATCCAGCATCAGCTGAGAAATTAGTCCTGCAGTGTTGGGAGGAGTAGGAGCAGCAATTGGAGTAGTAGTCATACAATCACATTCGAGCACCATAGTCTTATCAATCATATCTTTCTTAGTTAGTAGGCATCCAGAAAAAGGGAACCTATACCTTGAAGATGAGAGTAAGAATCTTCCCAAATACCCGCTGATGTTAACCAGGAAATGGATCAATAACCTTAGCTATATAACAGATGATCAAAAAGGGACGAATGGGTTTCTTAAGATCCAAAGCATATACCAACCCACATCTGTTATATCCCGTACTCTCGTTAAATTAATGATAACAATTAAGTTGGAGTCGGAAGTCCTCAATGGGATTAAAATAGAAATATTTGGGACCTAATTGATCAATAGGAAAACTAGGAGCCCTTATGATGTAATTTTGGGGAAAGGGGTTTCTATAAATACCCTCCCCCCCCCACTTTGTTCAAATGAAAGACCATTTCCTTGGTCTTGTGTTTAGAGAAGTTGAGGAAAAGAAGAGAGATTGGAGAAAGAAGAGGAAGGAAGAAGCAGTACTCTAAGTAAGTTTTCCTACTTCTTGAGTTATAAATTCTTAAGTGTTGTAGTGATTAAGTTAATTTTGAATGTGAGTTGGAAAAATTTTGGAAGTTGGGGGATAGGAAATTGTGGGGTGGTATAGTTGGTGTGCAAATATATATACTTGTATGTCTTGTGCAAGAAGAACACTTCATTCCCATACTTAGCCAATTCAAGAGGAAATACAACAAAGCAAAAAAAACAAATTTTTTGGGTGAACAGTAGCAACCCTCTCGGGTTGCTACAGTAACTTTGGGAAAAAAATTGTTTTTTTCGGCTTCCCGAGAAATTGTCAATTCTAGGGTGGTATGTTGAGGTTCCTAAGTATTATGGTATCTTTGGTTTGGTGGAAAAACGCTTAGAAATTCGTAACAGAGGTTTGATGTTTTGAGGGGCTAAAACTAGTATGTTCCATTCTAAATTCTTTTGGGATTAGTAGGAGTCTTGGGTGTGATGGGGAGGTTGTAAGTAGCATATATATCGCAAGAGAAGGATTGGTTACAAGTCATTCCTCGTATTTGATCATAATAGT
>JAOTQR010079327.1:0-15312 GCA_025774065.1 Solanum ossicruentum
AGGTGCGCGGGGGGCGGCCGGGCGGGGCGGGGGGGTGGGGGGGGGGGGGGGGGGGGGGGGGGGGGGGGGGGGGGGGGGGGGGGGGGGGGGGGGATAAAAAGGCCAAGAGAGCCCATGTTGAGGGTGCTTCATCTCCCACTAGTCTACTGATGCCTAAGTGCCTAAAGAAAAGGACCCTCTGCTACTTATCAAGGGTGTGGCAAGAAACATCAAGGAAGTTGCTTGGCGGGGATTGTGGATTGTTTCAAGCGTGATGGTATTGGGCATAAGATAAGGGATTGCCTGGTATCCTCAAAGGAAGGAAGAATAAGGGTTCAAATTGAAGGTGGCAAGGATGGAGTAAGTTACCCAAGTTTCCGAACATGTGGAAGAAATCTTAATAGAAGGTTCTTGAGGTGTTTGAATGCTTTCTATGGGTGTTACAAAAAAGGCCAAAAGATTATTGATTGTCCATATGCTCAAAAGAAGGGTAAGGGTATGGGTGTTCAAGTTTCTCCTCCGTGCTACACGTATGGAGAGTACTATCGGGGAGATTGTTTGGCCAGTTCAAGAGCATGTTTAAATGTGGTGGAAAGGATCATAAGATGTTGTCCATGGGTTACTAAGGACTATAAGGATGACCGTCAACATGTCCAACCATAGCCCTCTATGGGTCACTAGACTTGGAGTAATGCTTCACAGGTATGTCAAAGGTTTTTGATGTTGATGTGTATGTATTGATAGACCTGGGTGCCACTCTTTCTTTGATTACTCCTTTTATTGCCAAAAAGCTTCATGTTCATCTCGATGTGCTGTGTGAACCTTATGAAGTGTCTACCCCAATTGGTGAGTCCATTGTTGCTAGAAGAGTCTATAGAAATTGTTCCGTGTCCATGTTGCATAAAATCTTGCCTTGTGATTTTGTTGAATTAGATGTGGTGGATTTTGATGGCATTCTTGGGATGGATTGGTTGCATGCATAGTATACTTCTATTGATTGTAGAACTCGTAGGGTGAAATTCCACTTCCGTAATAGGCCCATCCTTGAGTGGGAAAGTAGTCATGTGGTGTTTAAGGGTCGATTCATTACTTGTCATAAAGCCGAAAAGTTTATTTCTAAGGGATTTTTTAATAATTATGTGAGGGTTAGGGTTGTTGAGTCCAAAGTCCTTCCTATTGAGTCAGTTCCGGTAGTTAATGAGTTTCTTGATGTCTTTCTCTATGAGCTTCCTGGTGTTCCTCCCGAAAGGAAAATAGATTTTGGTATAGACCTCCTTCTTGGTACTAAACCCATTTCTATTCCTCCTTACCGTACGACCCCGGTGGAGTTGAAGGAGTTGATGGAGCAATTGAGGGATTTGTAGGAAAAGAGTTTTATAAGGCCTAGTAAGTTACCTTGGTGTGCACCAGTGTTATTTTTGAAGAGGAAGGATGGTTCACTTAGAATGTGCATAGATTACTAGCTATATTTATGGATCACATGAATAGGATCTTTAATCCCTACCTCAACTTATTTTTGGTGGTTTTTATTGATGATATTTTGCTTTATTCCCATAGTGAGGAGGAGCATGTTAATTACTTGAGGGTGATGTTGCAAATCTTGAGGGAGGAGAGGTTGTATGCCAAATATGAAACATGTGCATTTTGTTGGAAAAGGTTGCTTTTTTAGGACATGTGGAGTCAGGTGATAGTATTATGGTTGAAATGATCCAAAACATGCCCGAAAATGTGCCTCGAAAATGTTTAGAATTGTAATTACCATATATCTCAAAATTCGTGCACAATATCGGAAGTACGACTTCATATTCTTGCTCAAGAAGCAAACTTGAATGGGAAATGGGTCTAACCCCGATTTTAGATCAAATGAATCACAATTTTTATTTTCCAATAAATGATTTCCAGTGAGTTTTTCGCGCCTAAGGCACGATGCTCCGAGGGCGTGCCTCAGTACATTTTTGTGTACGGTATTCTTGTTTGGCCAAGACTTTTGCATCATGGGCCTAAGTCTTTCCATGCTTGAAAATACCTATACATAACAATATTTAACCTTCATATCATACAAGACATTTTCCAATACTCTCTCAAACACTTAGACAAATATTTCATCCGAACTTTCAACTCCTAAAACTCATCCATATCTTAAGGATTTCACTCAAGCTTTAAGTCTCTATTTCCAATCTTTGTCAAGAATTCTCCAAAGCTAAGTTATGTGGGTTTCAACCATTGTGTCCTTTCACCCATGGTGCCCAAGCTTACTTTTTTACCTAAATCACATGTTTCTAAGTTGATTTTACTTATGGGTCTTCTACTTGAATTTGACTATGAGCTATGTTGGGGTTCTGTAAAAGTGTGACGGTTGATGCATGTTTTGAGCTACGAATCTTTGATTTATCTTGAGATTTGGTGAAGGGTTTTAATGTATTTCGCATGAGGGTGTTACCAAGTGTTGGTGGGTGGTTTTATATTTAATTTACTTGCTTGATTTTACTATTGAATTGTATGGTTTTACACTAGTAATATGAACCCACCAAGTGTTTGATAAAATGTCTGGTTTAGGGTTCTCGAGCCATAGGTGATCTATTGCATGGCCTATGATTTGTAAGACTTTATGATGATTAAAGGATGGTATAAATGTGTTGATATCATGAAAAGCATCTATAGTGTTGGAAGTTGATCAATTGCCTCATTCGGGGGGTAGTAGGCCCTAACTACCATGTTGGGGGTTATGTACCTCAATTCCCTCGCTCGAGAGGTAGTAGGCCTGTGCAACCATGTCGGGGTATTTGTACCTGAATTGCCTCACTTGGGAGGTAGTATACCCGTGCAACCATGTTGGGTAGTTGTACCTCAATTGCCTCACTCTGGAGGTAGTAGGGTTGTACAACCATGTTTGGGGGGGAGGGGATTTGTACCTCAATTGCCTCACTACAGTGTTAGTAGGCCATTGGAACCATGTTGGGGGTTTCTACCTCAACTGCGTCGCTCAAGAGGTAGTAGGCCCGTGCAACCATGTTGAGGGATTTGTACCTCAATCTCCTCGTCAAGGAGGTGGTAGGTGTTGGTTGCTAATAATGGTCTCTTCCTACACATGTAAAGGTTCTATGTAACCATGTTTTACTACAAGCATTTATCATGTATTCCATATTTCTATATGCTCATTCCTGCCTAATCATTCTTTTCGATTATGATGCTTATCTTTTGTTGTATTACATCCTACATACTTTGTTCATTTAAATGTACTCATGTAGGATCAGCGCCACGATTTCTCTACAAAGCAAGTGGAGAGTCCTCAAAATTGGGGATAATGTCGTTGATCTAATTCTATTTATAAAGACTCTCTTTTCCTTTTTATTGTATGCTTGACTATGAGGTTGAGCCTGATTGCTTGTCTTGGCCCCTGCTAAACAAGTTTAGAGGTGTTATTGGACAAGTTATGTAATGGTGTTATGAGCCTTTAATCTATTTGACGCTATGATGTTTTATGATATGACATATGTCATATACCCTGTTTACCCCTATTTACAATCTATTATGGTTATTTTATTATTTTTTCGACCAAGGATGTGTAATGATATGTTAAGAGGCTTGCTTTGGGGACCCTTCGGGTTCCCCATGCACCGTGTCACGGCTAGACACTAGGCTTGGGTCGTGACAAACTTGGTATCAGAGCACTATGTTGTTAATGGTTCTTGGCATCTAACACAACACATTGCTTAGAGTTTTATTCATGGTTGTGTCGTGCACCACAACTATGAGTAAGAGGCTATGAGACATTTTAGGAAATATTTTCCTTCTTCCTATTCTATGCCATTCTATAGAAGTTAAGGTAAGATTTTTCCCCCTTAACGATTGTTCTTTGCTATGCTAGATAATACCCAACACAAGAGGAAGAAGATCCTGCACACCCGAGGAACAACCGCCTCTTGCTGAGCTCCAGGATGCTCTCACTTTGCTAGCTCAAGTTGTGGCTAATCAAGCCAACCAAAGGGCCCAAGCCCTTTATGTTTCTACTCCAGCATCTTGGGTGAGGGACTTAATGAGGATGAACCCACCAAAGTTCAATGGGTCTAAAGTGGATGAGGACTCTCAAGAATTCATTGATGAGATTTATAAAATATTGGCTATTATAGGTGTTAGGTCGGATTAGAAGGCAGAGTTGGTGACTTACCAATTCAAGGGGGTAGCACAAATATGGTACACTCGATCGAAAGAGGAGAAAGGGAAGAACAATATCATTCTACGGGAAGAGCTTAAGACAACTTTCCTCAATCGTTTCTTCCTTTTGAGCATAGGGAAGATAAATTTATGGAGTTCATTAATTTGAAGCAAGGGTCTATAAGTGTGAGGGAGTATGCTCTCAAGTTCAACCAACTCTCAAAATATGCTCCGCACTTGGTTGCCGACTTATGGTCTAGAACAAATAAGTTTTGATGGGTGTATCCGATTTGGTGAGTGAAGAATATCGTACCACCATGTTGATTAGTGACATGGATTTGTCCAGCTTGATGACTTATGCCGAACAATTGGAGGGGGAGAAATTGAGGAAGAGAAGAGGGCATAAGGCCAAGAGGGCCTATTTTGATGGTAAGTTCCAAGGTCTCAAGGGTGGCCAGTTTCATTAAGGACAAAGGCCTTCTCTGCTCCTAATAGGAGGTTTGCCAATGACTACCCAAGGGCCCAAGGTGATGGTGGTGTGGGGCCTAGAGATACATGTCCAAAATGTTGTAAAGGTTATAGTGGCCCATGCTTGAGGAATACTAATGCTTGTTATAGTTGTGGGGAAGTAGGGCATAAGGCGATGGATTTCCCTCATAATGGGAATAAGGATGAAGATGTTCGTTCACAACATGCTAATGTGGTTCCTAGGGGAGAGGTGGCCAACAAGGTGGTGCCCCAAGGAACAATCAGTTCAATGCTTTCCAAGGGAGACAAAGGGTAGATGAGGTCGCCGACGTCGTCACTGGTATGTCAAAATACTTTGACTTTGATGTGTGTGCATTGATAAACTCGGGTACCACACTTTCTTTTGTTACTCCTTTTGTTGCCAAAAAGTTTCATGTTGAACTCGAATTATTGTGTAAGCCATATGAAGTGTCTACTCCTATTGGTGCATCTATTGTTGGTAGAAGAGTATAAAAATTGTCCGGAAGAGAAAGCTTAACGGAGTTAAGGAGTTGAAATATAGCCTTTAATTCCACTTTAAAGCAACTATAACTATTACACTTTCAAGCTACGTAATGAAAGCAGGTTCTCATTCTTTAAAGCAATTCAACTATTGCGGGCTTCGAAAAGGAACCAGCCCTGCCTTCGCCAAGGGGGTTTTTCACGATCGATGGTAAATCCTATTTGCAATTGGTATATAATATTGCCTTATGATTTTGTTGAGTTGGATATGGTGGATTTTGGTATCATTCTTAGGATAGATTGGTTGCATGCATACTATACTTTTATTGATTGTAGAACCTGTAGGGTCAAATTCCAATTCCCAAACGAACTTGTTCTTGAGTGGGAGAGGCATGATGTGGTGGTCAAGGGTTAAAGCCCATAATTTATTTCTAGGGGGTGTCTCTATCATCTTGTAAGGGTTAGGGACGTTGAGTCCAAAGTACTTCCTATAGGTCGGTTCTGGTGGTAAATGTGTTTTTTGTTGTATTTCCAAATGACTTTCCTGGTGTTCCTACCGAAAAGGGAAATGGATTTTGGTATAGACCTCCTCCCCGATACTCAACCCAATTCTATCCGCCCTTATCGTATGGCCCCAGCGGAGTTAAAGGAGTTGAAGGAGCAACTGAGGGACTTCTTAGAGAAGGATTTTATTAGGCCTAACAATCAGCTTAGGGTGCACTGGTATTTGTGAAGAAGAAAGATGGGTCTCTTGGAATGCATATTGACTACCAGCAACAAAATAGGGTCACCATAAATATAAGTATCCTCTACCAAGGATTGATGATTTTTTTGACCAACTTCAAGGTGCTAGCCACTTCTCTAAGATAGATCTTCGGTCCGGGTATCATCAATTGAAGGTAAGGGAGTGTAACATTCCCAAGACAACATTCCATACTAGGTATAGGCATTATGAATTTATGGTTTTGTCTTTTGGGTTGACCAATGACCTGGCTATCTTCATGGGTCTTGTGAATAGTATGATACCCTATAACTCTATGCTCTTATGTATCCATGTTTCAAGCCTCATTTGGTCAGGTTTTGGGTGTATTAGGCTCATGGGAGACTCCTAGTACCTAACGATTCCAAGACTTCTCTAAGAGTTGAGTTTTGGGTGATGGTTCATGCAAGGGTCAACTTTAAACAAGCATAGCTCTTAAAATTTAGAACTGGGTGGCCCACAAAATGTCAAATTAAGATATTTGAGTTAGCTTCGCAACACACTTGGTTTTACCTTATTCTGATGTCGGATGAAGGAGTTATGACCATTTTTGTGAGCCCTCCCGTGTAGTGAAGCCCCACAGGCACCAATACAGGCAGTGTGGCCTTGTACGGGTTGTGGGAAATGTTTGGTGCTGGAAAAAGGAGTAGTGAGGCTACGTACTGGTATATGACCAGTGGCATGGTTCATGTGACTCACCACTAGTCATGAGGAGGGGCGTGGAGGTGTTTTAGGAGGCTTGGCTAGGCGTGGGTGGCATCGGAAGCTAAGGCATAGGCCGCAACTGCCTTGTACGACTCATGTTAAGGGGTATGGGCCATGCCACTTTGGAGTGTGCTGGGATGAAACATTTTCTTGTGTAAGTTAGATGAGATGGACCAGTAAACTGTCCGCGTAACACTACACGGTCCGTGAAAGTGGCTGTCAAAGTGACATCGACACTAACTTTTTCTCAAGTGTTCCAATTCCACACGACCCGTAGAGTGCCACACAACCAGTGAAGTCTCCACTGAGATGACACTTTGCCAAATTTACCATCCGTTCACTAATGGCATTTTCTTAAATGCTAATTACTCTAATGCCCTTTTTAGACTTCCAATGCTATCTTAACCTTCCTAAAAGACCTAAACAATGTTCCAAAGGGTAAAACTCATTACTCTCATCTCAAATTCACTCTCATCTCTCTCAAAATCCTCCATCAAACCCCAATTCAATTTCAAGGAAACCCAAGAACAAGATTGGATTCAAAGTTCATTTCCATGCCTCCTCTTCCCAATCTCAATTCCAAGCAACTCTAGACCTAAGGTATGTGGTATTAAACCATTAGGTCCTTCCACCCATGGTCCTAAGCCCTATTTTATTTAATATTTCATAATTTAAAGTTGATTTTACAAATGGGTTTGTAAGTATGACCATGTCTATGAACTATGTTAAAGCTATGTAAAGTTGTTACTGTTTAGCCATGTTTTGAACTATAAATCTTGCATCTATTGTAATAAGAAAGTTAAGTCGGCCAAGTGATCCTTTAAAAGGGGCTTAAAATCAGCTCACTCAAGTCATTCAACTTGAACAAAAAAATCAGATTTTCTTAAGGCTTTCTCTCTACACTTCTTAACTTTGTAAAGCATCTTTTTGGGTTCTTAAGGAGGCCCTCAACCTTGAAGGTCAAGGTAAGTAATTGTAGTTGTGTGTTTAGTATGGTTTTCCTATGCAAAACAAGAGACTATGTTGGTTATGTCTATGCTGAAATTGTTGGACATCATGTGTTCCAAAAGTTGTTGTATATTTTTCTTGTTTGTTTGGAAGCTTTTCTCTTTTTGGTTGGATTTATTATGAAGGGAGGCTACTTTTCTTGGTGAATATTAGTTCTATAATGATGTATAAATGCTTCTGGACCATTTTTACAGTCCGTGAAAGTAAGTTCTTGTGTGATATCGTAATTTTGCTCGTAATAGGAACTTGTGGGCTGATTGATTGGGTGCTATGGTCTCACGTCCTCCACCTCTTTTGAGGATTGTTTTTGAACTTCTTTAGGACTATTTGTATGCATAAATTTTATGGGAACAGTTTGGTTGAAGTTGGTAAACTTTTGGAGTCGTCAACATCGTAATATAACGAAGGGATGTAATGTTATGCCGCCTATTTGTATGTTGAGTAGAATTATTATGTCTTGTTCTTTGCGGGCTGTTGTAAGGCTTTTATGGCACTACAATAGGCTACACATGATATATATATATATATGAGAATGTGTAATAGAAATTACGATTAGGGGCGGAAAGGTTGAAAGAATATGCTCGAGTTTACAATTATACGCTTGCTGTCTGTATGTTATCTTTTTAGGAGATTGGGCTGCCAAGATATATCTATTGGCTTTTAATGCTAGTTTTATCATCTATTATGTTGTAGATAAATATGTGGAGTAAGGGAAGGGTATCTCGAGGTAATAGCAAGGTCGTACAGCGAGGCATGTAAGGCTACTTGATTTCGTATTATTCGGCATGAAACATAGATCCCTCCTTGGCACATAAAGGCACTTGCCAACTCCAACACAACTATTAACCGTGTCTCAACTCTTTCACATGTTCATATGCTCCCATACATAGTAACCTTTAAATCTGCATACATACTTGGATACCAAGATACACGAGTTTGTTTTACTAAATAAAGTTCATGTGTTGTTCTACCTCTTATGCATTTCATTATTTGTGTAACTTACTCCTTTCATTATGGTACTGTCTTTTCTAATTTTTTACGTGTCATATGTTGTATCTACAGTCCTATAGCTCCAATATTATGATCACCAAAAGAATCATCTTAAATGTAATTGAAAAATAAAGTATATTGCTTATTGATGGGTCGTAAATCGAGGGGTGGAAGAATTACCTAGCCAGGGTCGATCCTATCACAGAGGGGTAGCCCAAGGGGTTAAAGGAAAAGCCTAGCCAGGGATGATCCCGATATAAATTTACCACTGGTCAGCTGGTAATTTCTATTACATGATGTGCTAAAAGTAAAGTAATAAAAAGAACATAAAGTACATGATCCCACAGTATAACTAAAGGTGGTCTCTTATCCTACAACAGTGCATAGTTTCATTTGAGTTGTTACTTTATATATAGTATTCCTGCCTTACATATTCAGTACATTATCACATACTGATATCCCTTACGGGGGACCTGCATTTCATGCTGCAGGTACATGTGCTAGTAGATCTCCCCAGTAGGAATACAGGATATGCAACTGCTATTACCAAGCTCCAGGTTGCTTGAGAGCTCTGTGTGTCTCTAGAGCTTATATTTTTGTATTGTATAGTTAGTCGGGGGGGCTTGTCCCGACCCTTATCAGATACTTTTCCTTATCTTGAGGCTTTGTAGACTATGTAAATTAAAGTGTGATCATGTCTCATACTTTAGACACCGTGGCCCCAATGGCCTAGCCATACACATTTCCTTTTGGCTTGTTGTCACTTTCTACTTTCTTAAAGGGATGTCAAACATAGAGATCCCTTATAATATATATAGAAAGTGCATAGATATAGGTTGTTTCTCCCAGGCCTTATCAGTAACGGGTGCCAGTCCGCCTTAATGGGACTTAGGGCGTGACACGACTTTCCATGTGTCTATATTGAGGAAGTATGTGGGTGATCCAAATGTTATTATCCCATTGAATGTTGTGGGTATTGTTAAAGACAACTGACTTATGAAGATTTTCCAGTAGAGATCTTGGATAGACAAGTGAAGAGGTTTAGGAACAAGGATGTTGCTTCCGTTAAGGTCCTTTGGAGAAATCAACAAGTCGAACGTGCTATATGGGAGGCCAAAGAGTACATGACTATTAATGTGGACTTATTATACATGACTATCTATTTTACACTTGTACTATGAATGGGTTTTGTCTATTTAGACTATGCATATTTTGAGTTATAAAACCATGACCTACAATGAGATTTGATAATATTTTCCTGCAAATCTAAACACATAAAACCCACAAATATTGAATTGAGAACATACAAAATCCTAATTTTCAAGAATTAAAAGTGTTGTATTTTGACAAAACATCATTTGCCGTAGTTCTTTTTCAGCTTTTGACTATCTATCTTGAATCTCTCTTGTTTATCATTTTCAACTTCCACCATACCATTATCATGCACTTCAGTAACCTTAAAAAGTCCAGACCACTTTGACTTGCGTTTTTTGAGAAACAAATGCAGCCTTGAGTTATAGAGCATCACCAGATCCCCTTCAGCAAATTCTCTTTTCCAAATCATTAGATTGTGCCACCTTTTGATTTTTTCCTTATAGAGAGCCAAGTTCTCATAAACATTCAACCTGAACTCATCCCAATAGATAGAGTTGGGCCAGTTGAGCCTATAGAGCTTCATTATGATTAAATTTGAGCTTTTTTAGAGCCCTTATGGGCTCTATGTTCTAACTCCACAGGCATACCAATGGGGTATTTTACACTATCTAGTAAGCCCATAATGCATCATCTCACTTTCCTGTCCAATCACTTCATTTCCATTTGCTGTCTTCGCTAGGATCATTTTTATCTCTCTACTGAACACCTCCACTTACCCATTGTCTTATGGTTATTAGGGAGTTGTCAAATTGTGCTTTACTTGCTGAACAATGACCCAAATATTCTGTTGCAGAAATGGGATCCACCATCTGTAATGACTGCTCGGTGAGTGCCTAATCGAGTAAGGACATTTCTCTTCAAAATTTACACCACCCTTTTGCCATTATTATTTGGCAATCCCATTGCTTCGACCTATTTTTAGACACAGTCAATAGGCAGCAAGATGTATTTGTTTCCAAATGAAAATTTGGAAAGGCCCTCATGAAGTCTACTTCTTATACGTCAAACACTTCCAATTCTAGAGTTGGAGTTAGTTGGAATTCATGCCTTTTAGATATGTTTCCCTGCAATTGGCACTTTGGACATGCCTTAGCAAACTAATGAGCATCTTAGCAAACTAATGAGCATCTTAGTGGAGGGTTGGTTAATAGTAACCACTTTAGAGCACCTTAGAAGCAGTCCTTATTCCTCCATGATAGCCCCTAACTGCTGACAAATGGCATTACTCTAAATTAACCTCCATTACAAACTCTGATACAAATCTTTGTTGTTCGTGTACTCGTTAAAAGGATAGGGTTCTTCCCAATAGTACTTCTTCAAATCATGCAAAAACATTTATACTTTGGTAGGGATTAGGAAAGTTTCAGATAATTTCACAAACTAAATAGTTTGCTAAAGCAACATAACAAAAAGTAGTAATGGTATCTATTCTCATCACTGCCTCATCAAGATACTTATCGGAGATGTCCTCCTCCTCAACATTAGAGCTTGGTGGTGCAAGCCTTGACGAATGATAAACCACCCGATTCTCGGAGCCCTTTCTATCTTTCACTTCAAAATCAAAATCTTACAACAACAACACCCATCGAATAAGCCTCAGTTTAGCATCCTTTTTCGCCATAAGATAGTGAAATGATGTATGGTTAGTGTAGGCTATAACCCTTGTTCCTAGAAAATATACGCGAAACTTTTCAAATGCATACACTATAACTAATAGCTCTTTCTCTATCACTGTGTAGTTTTTGTGGGCTGCGTTCGACATCTTGCTATTATATTAACTTGGATGGAAATGTTTCCCAAATCGTTAGCCTAGAACTTCCCCTACGCCACACCACTCTTATCACACAATACCTTGAATGGCTTATGGTAATGCCCAGGATACACCACTATTTTAGAAGATAAAGCAGTCATTGTCAAATATAAAACCTAACCTAGGTTAGGGTCGAATCCCACAAGGAATACATAAACTCATGAGAATTCACAATTAAGTAATTCAAGTAATTAAAAAACTCAATTCCTCGAAGGGGGTGGTTTGTAATAATTGATAAGAAACTAAACTAACTATTACTAGAGAAAACAAATAATAGAGAGCAACTAGGGTATTCTGTTCCCCATGATTCACTAACTTAATATTACCGAATAACCAAATTCTCGACTAGAGTATAGCATGCAGGATGGTAATTTAAATTTATCAAGGCCTTTGGTCAAAGGCGAGAGGCGAATTTCACTATGTGACTTGGACTATCTCCATATTGTGCAACACTAACCATTAACTATAAGTCCCAGTCAACCTCCTCTTGGCCCAGTTCGATTGATTAGATGAGAACATATCATTGAATCCTATTAATCAATCTCTTTAACTATTCATTACTATCTTAGACCATTAAGTAAGACTAGGTAAGTTCTGATGTTGGCCACAAATAAAAATATGCAAAACAAAGAGAATTGATTAATACATGTAAATACCTATTCCAAGAATTGCAAATTATCTGGGCTTACTTCGTGAGATCTTCATGGTTACCACAACCCCAAGTTATGGATTTAGCTACTCATGCTATGGGAAGATGAAGAAATTATGAATTGAGAAAATATAAGTAAACACTTACACAATTGAATTATGAATCAAGCAAATCCAAAATTGATTGAGAATCACAAGATTTGAAGATCAAATTAATTCATAAGTGTCTTATCTCAATTTTTTCTCAAAGTATTGTATTCTAACCCTAATTACAATCAAATTGATGGCTCTCTATGAAAGATGACCTAAAAATACTATTTATAGTATTTACAGTTAATTCCTTAATAAAATAGAAAAACTGGTTGGCAAATTCTATGAAAGGTCTTTACGACTCGTTATGTGTTTTACGAGTCATAATTGGGGTCTCGTAATCAGCTTCTTTGATCTTGGACTTCTCTTCTATGAACTATCTTTATGACTCGTACACAAAGTTAGACTCGCACTTCAGACTCGTAGGCTTTAACTGCTTCAAATTATCCCTCTTTAGAAATCGTCATGAAACCTATCTGTATGACTTGTAGAAAGCTCTACTACTCGTATAGAAGTTTCGTATAACTGATATTAAGATATCATCCTTCACTGGAATTTGTCACGAAACTACCTCTATAACTAGTAGAATGTTATACGACTGTAGGGTCTCATAAATCACTAAAATCTAGAAAACTTTGCAATTTTGCCCAAAGTCTTAGCCAACCTGCTTTTCTGCAAAACTAAACACAAAAACACACAAAAAAAATCATAAATATCATATTGAAAACACACAAAATCCTAAGTTTTAAGCATCAAAAGTGTTGTATTTTGACAGCACATCAACATCCTCATCTTAAAATTTTTATTTGTCCTCAAGAGACGACTCAATCTATATACAAAATGTAGTAACACATAGACCTCAACTCAATGGCATACATCACATACAATTTAAACTCACATACCTACATCAGTCTTTAAAAACAGGATCAGATGGCTATTTAGTAAACCAATGCAAACTGGCGCATGTGACAACACAACTATGACAGGCAAGGGAATATCAAAATTCCACAATGACTGAACAAGTCAAATGCTAACAATGCAAAGCAAGCGCCCTCACAGAAAGAAGTCCCATTTTTTACGCTAAAAAATGATTTCAAATTTAATTATGGGACTGTGCATGAACACTCACCCCCACAAAAGATATTCATGCAAAATGACTAATACAATAGGATTGCCCTTATACTCATGACTCAGACCTTCAGCCAACTAGACTTGGATCACTTTAGGGTTTCCTAGGCTTGTAACATACGCTCAGGGGGGCTTTGGCATGATAATTTTGGAAAATAGTAACTAATGGCCCTCCTTCAAATTGTGGTTTTCATCACTTTCACCTCACCAACTATGTTATTTTCATCTTTTTCTCCCTTTTTCCTTTTTTTAAAAATCTTTTTCAGGTGTTTTCTTCTCATTTTTCAGCTTTTGCCTTGTTTTTACACACCATTTTGCTTTTTACCTCATATCTAAATCATCTTTCATTTTTCTTGCTCCCGATACATGATATTTATTCTTTTTCTCCTCACTCTAAATTCACCACCTTATTTTTGTCCTTTGACCTTACCCTAGTCATCCTCAACTTACGTTTTTTTAGCCAGTATGGAAGTACACAATATCTCTCCTCCGAACCAAGGAAACTTTTGCCAGCCACTCTCAACTTAGAGTTTTTGCCTCAGTCAAGGTTCACGATGCTCAAGGAAAAACCAGGGACAATTTCAAGGTTTATGACTAGATAAGGCTAGGCTAATTAGGTCTTTTGAAAGAATTGGTACATGCAAGGCTCAAATATTTGGAACAAGGGATAAGACATCATTTGGTTGGTCATTTTTACGCTAAATTGGACTTATTAAAGAACAAAGGCCTAATATCCTTTCCTAATCCACTTAATCTGCAATCTAACTTGGAGTAACAGGGCAAGTTCTAAATTACCAGAAAAAAGTACGAATCTAGCAAAATAAGCTCACGATCATATGACACAACATACATTATCAACAAGAGGCTCACAAATCATGATTCATACCTCAAAGTACCCTCACTTATCAGGAAAATTATTTCCAAACAACTAAATATGCATGATTGCCATCTAAATACTAATCAAAAAAATTTTTGGAGTCCCATTTTTCAAACAAAACACAAAACATGGTATATTCCATAAGGATTAGTGTTATATGCTACACATAATATCTAATCATCCTAAACGTGCCGGTTCAAAGAAATTAAACATCCACGAGGAAAAAGAAACATGCAAGAAACCTTCAGGATAAAAAATTGGGTTAGTTATGGACCATAAGCTACTCAGACATCAATGAGGTCCTTAACTACCTATACCCCCATCGAAAAAGATGTACATTGTTCCTAATGCGCAAAATCATTCTAAAATAGGATATATAGAGGTCAAAAACATACCTGGGAGCTTAAGCATCAGTACACCTTGGGTTTCCTCCCAACAAGAGCCTGATTTACTTTGCGTCACGACATAGCTAGCATGAGTACTACGACTTCCTCAAGATCCCATTCTTCAACCGTCTTGATCTCTTCCACATTTCCAAGGTATGGCTTGACTCTTTAGTCATTTACTTTGAAAATAACTCCATTTCGTTTCTCCAATTCAATAGCCCCATGATCGAAACACGTGCTACACGAAAGAGTCCCAACTAACAAGATTTGAGCTTCCCGGGGAACAAATTCAGTTTGGCATTGAAAAGTAGCACCAAGTCCCGTGGTGTGAATTGGTGATTTTCTGTGCGGTGGTCATGTTGTACCTTTATTCTTTGTTTATATAAGGCTGAGCAGTTATATGTTTTCAATCAAGATTCATCAAGCTCATTGAGTTTGCTCAAACTAGAGGTTGTTGCATCATTCCAATCCAGATTCAACTTCTTCAATGCCCACATTGCTTTGTGCTAAAGCTCAGCTAGCAATGACATGCCTTCCCAAAGAAAAGTTAGTATGGAGACATACCTATAAGGGTCTTGAATACAGTCCAGTATGCCCATAATGCGTCATCCAGCTTCTGTGGACAATCTTTCCGGTTTGCATTCACAATCTT
>JAOTQR010079327.1:15412-42222 GCA_025774065.1 Solanum ossicruentum
TTGAATACAGTCCAGTATGCCCATAATGCGTCATCCAGCTTCTGTGGACAATCTTTCCGGTTTGCATTCACAATCTTAGGTAAAATTTGCTTAATTTCCCTATTTGACACTTCTAATTATCCACTCATTTGGGATGATAGGGAATCACCACCCTATGCTTCACTCCATACTTCTCAAGAAGAGCTTTAAAAAGTCTATTGCAAAAGTGAGAACCTCCATCATTGATGATAGCCTGAGGAGCACTAAACCTTGAGAAGATATTCTTTTTCAAGAATGTTGTGACACTTTTGCTCTCATTGTTAGGTGAGGCGATGACCTATACTAACTATGAGACATAATCCACAACAACTAGGATGTACTTATTTCCATGTGAGCTAACAAATGGACCTATGAAATCTATCACCCATATATCAAATAACTCAATCACCATAATAGGGTTTAGAGGGAGCTTATACTACCTTCTCTTTGGCACCTAACACAAGCTTTGGCATAGTTGTGGGTGTCTTGGTGGATCGTGGGCCAGTAATACCCACACTAAAAGATCTTTGTGGGCTGTTTAAACCATACTGTGATATCCTCCAACCAATGACAAGTGGCATGCCTCAAATATGCTCAAAATTTCTACCTCAGGAACACAACAACGAATAATCCCATCGGTACAGACACGGAACAAGTAGAGGTCACCCCTGAAGAACTTTCTCATATCAGACGTGAACTTTTGACCCTGATTTGTATTTAGTTTGGGTGGCACGATATCATTTACCAAATAGTTTGCATAAGCTACAACCCAAGGTATTAGATCATGAGATACAACCAAGACTCTCTCATTAGGAAAAGAATTATTTATCTCTGATCCATCATCAAATTTCATCATTTCCTCATCTTCCAATCTGGAGAGGTGATCTACAACTTGATTTTTGTCCCTTTTCTATCGATGACATCAAAGTTTAATTCTTACAAGAGGAGCACCTATCTCATTAACCTAGGCTTTTCATCCTTCTTAGCCATCAGATATTTGAGTTCTGATACTGGCACCTAAATCACATGTGCTCTGGCTGACTCTTCATCTCTTATAGTGCAAGGCATAGTGAAAGCACTAGGTCTTCATGCTACTGAGCTAAGGACTTTGTAGTGCTAACACTGCAATGTTGAAACTCTTGAGAGAGCTCCTAACTCACAGTCTACTTCTTGGTGATCAAATCCTTCATATACTTTGCATAACCTGACATCTTATCCATTGCTTCAATAAGAGGGATGTTGATGGATAATTTCTTAAGCATAGAGAGAAAGTGGTTGAACTTGTCGTCCTCCTCCCTATTTTTCAGTCTTTGAGGGAAAGGAGGAAGAGGCCTTGAGACGAGCTTATACCTTATGGCGCTTGAGTTGCTTCACTTACCCATCCTTGACACAATCATCTCCTTCAACCATATCCTTATCTACAACTATCTCGTCATGAACATCTTCTACCTCAACCGATGTAGGAGGATCAATGGTGGTCTTACCATCTCTAGTAGTAATCATCATACATTGCCCCTCATTCTTAGGATTTTACACTGTGTTCCTAGGTAATGTACCCTTCTGACACTGATTCAACTGAGTTGACACTAGACCAAATTGTTGCTCAAGTTGTTTAACAGCCATAGAATGAGACTCTGTCTTTTGACTAATACTTGAAATGTCGAATTTCATGCCCCTTAGGATATCATCTTGTGTCACAACCTTCTTCAATTAATGATCAAACATCTACTCAATTCTAGAATTGCTTGGACCTGTGTCACGGTTATGTGGTGGCACATATGGAACTTTTCTGAAACCATCTTTGTGACCCCAATCTACCTCTAGACCCCTATTCCTATCATAATAACCACCTCGGTTGTCTCTATAAGCTCCATGTATACCATAGTTCCGACTTTCGTTTCCTTGACCTTTGAGCCAATAGTCTTGATTGGACCCTTGGGCATTAGTCCGAAAACCCATTATTAGATTATTGACAAAAGAAGCATCCTTCTCATAATACGACTCCTCATACATAGGTCCACGTGGAGGTTGGTGAACCAATGCATTCACTCTCTCTTGATTTTGTTTGATCACCACATCCATGCTTATGCAAAACTGAGCAAGTTGTTGCATAATCTCTTCATTAATTTTGGCTTGCTCTGAACCCACACTAACAACACTTGAACTATTCATGGAAGCTCTATCGTATTGCCCACACACACGATTAGTCTTAATCATTTGCTCCATACATTCTACAATCCTTGCAAATGGTTGATCTAGAAACATGCCCCCCATAATAGTGTCAACACAAGCCTGACTATTCTCATCAAGGGTACGGTAGAAGATCTCCACCAACTCATCATCAACTATCTTGTGGTCAGGGACACTCCTTAAATACTTAGCAAATCTCTCCCATGTAGTGCTTATTAAATCACCAGGAAGTTACTCAAAGCTATTGATCTGGTCCTTTAATTTGACCTTCTTCAATCTAGGGAAGTATCTCTCAAAAAAGACTTCTGCAAATCTACCCAACTAGTGATTTAACTCTGTGGGAGTTCAGATAGCCATAATGTAGCATTGCTTGAAGAGACAATGGGAAGACACAAAGTCCCACAGCATCCATAGACAGATTTTGTGTCTCTATCACATCTTACAGAGAAATGCAACATAGTGCAAGTGGCTATGTGGAACCTCTGATGGTAAGCCCTCAAATAAGCCACGGTTCTTCAGCATCTGAGGTAACCCACTAGAGACTGTGAACTTTGTGTCTGCCGGTAGTTGTGGCCACATAATAGCTCTTATCACATCCATAGCCATAGGATTCAACTTGTACTGCTTCCACTAGTAAGCATTGCCATTGAAATCCCGAGGCTATTGAATACCTAACAAAGGTGGTGGGTTCTCTTTCCTATCATCATCATTATTACCCCAATTCAAAGTTGCATTTGCCGCGTTGTTTGCATTTTTTTGGGTCATTCTTCCTACAATTCGTTGGATTGCTAGATCAAATATTGTTAAGGGATAGCCTTGTCTCCGAGTGTTGGGCATACACTACTAGTATGCCTGCAAAGAAACAAAAACAAAAACAAAAGCAAAATACAAAGGAACTGAGGATTAACACTAGAATTACAATTACTAGTGAGATGAACTATGTTTAGCAGTATTCCCCAGCAACGGCACCATAATCTTTGATAATGCCGAAGTTACACCTCCTTTTAAGAGGATAAAGTGGTCGTTATCAAATATAAATCCTAAACTAGGTTAGGATCGAGTCCTATAGGGAATACGTAGACTCATGAGAATTCACAACTAAGTAATTCGCAATTAAACAACTCAATTGTCCTGGGGGAGGGGGGTTGCAGTAATTGATGAGAAAGTAAACTAAACTAACTATTATGGGGAAACTCAATAATAGAGAGAAACTGTACTATTGTGTTCGCAATGATTCACCAACTTATTATCACCAGATAACCCTGTTCTCGACTAGAGTATAGCATGTAGGACGATAATTTAAGTTCACCAAGGGCTTTGGTCAAAGGTGAAAGACAAATTTCTCTAAGTGACATGGCTCATCTCCATAGTGTGCAATACTAACCATTACCTATATATCCCACTCAACCTACCCTTGGCCCAGTTCGGTTGACTAGGCAAGAACAAATCATCGGATCCTTGTAATCAATCTTTTTTCCTATTCCTTACTACCTTGGTCCACTAAGTAACACTAGGCAAGTTCTAATATTAGCCACCACTAAAACACATGCAAAACGAAGAGAATTGATTAATACATGTAATTACTCATTCCAAGAATTGCAAATTATCTGAGTTTACTTTGTTAGATCTTCATGGTTCCCGCAACTCCATGTTCGGGATTTAGCTACTAATGCTATGGGTAGATGAAGAAATTATGAATTAAGAAAACATAATTAAACACTTACACAATTAAATTAAGAATCAAGAAAATCCAAAATTGATTGAGAATCATAAGATTTGAAGATCAAATTAATTCACTAGTGTTTTCTCTCAATTTTCTCTCTAAGTATTGTATTCTGACCCTAATTACAATCAAACTAATGGCTGTCTATAAAAAATGACCTAAAAAAAATTATTTATAATAATTACCATTAAGTCCTCAATAAAATAAAAAACTAGTCAGTGATTTCTACAAAAGGTCTTGATGACTCGTAATGTGATTTATGAGTCGTAATTGGGGTCTCGTAATCAGCTGCTAGAATCTTAGACTTCTCTTCTATGAACCATCTTCACGACTCGTAAACTAACTTATGATTCATACTTAAGACTTGTAGGCTTCAACTGCTTCAAATTATCCCTCTCAGAAAATCTTTATGAAATTGTCTATACTACTTCCAAAATACTCTACGACTCATATAGTTAAACTTCAGATATCATCCTTCACAGGGAATTTGTCACAAAACTACCTCTACAACTCATACAATACTGTATGACTCATAGAGGGTCTCATAAATCACCAAAAACCAGAAAAATCTACAATTGTGCCCTATGTCATAGCCAACCTACTTTCCTACAAAACTAAACACAAAATCAGGCAAAAAAAAACAATAAATGTCGCATTGAGAACACATAAAATCGTAAGTTTAAGCATCAAAAATGTTGTAGTTTGATAGAAAATCAGCTTAGACCAATCTAGGGAGATTATCCTTGGAGCTGCAATCAAGTTCTGTTTGATAATTTCATATGACTTCAAACATGCAGCGTCAAATGCAAAAGATGACTCTTTTTCTAATAACCTGCATATGGGACTAACAACTTTTGCAAAATCCTTTATGATCATTCAATAGAACCCAACATGTCCTAAGAAGCTTTGCACACCTTTGACTGAAATTAGAGGTGGAAGTTTTGTTATAATCTCTACTTTTGCTTTATCCTTTCCCAAAAATCTTATGGCCTGAACCAATTCCCTCTTTAACTATGAAGTGGCACTTCTTCTAGTTAAGAACTAATTTTGTTTCAACACATCGATGCAACAGTTTCTCCAAATGATCAAAACTGTGATCAAAGGTATCTCCTACCGTTGAGAAGTCATCCATCAATATTTCCTTGGAATCCTCAACCATGTCAGCAAAGATGGACAACATGCACCTGTGAAATATGGCTGGTGCAATACACAACTCAAATGACATTCTTTTATATGAAAAATTACCATAAGGGTAGGTAAAGATGATTTTATCTTAATAGATATCTGATTATATCCAGAATACCCATCAAGGAAGCAATGCTACCCCCTCCTCGCTAACCTATCCAACATTTGATCCATAAAGGGTAAAGGGAAGTGATCCTTTTTTGCGGAGGCATTCAATTTTCTATAATCCATATAAATTCGCGATCCGATGACTGGCCTTGTTGAAGTACGTTGATCCTCTTCATTTGGTACCACAATCATACCCCTTTTTTAGGCACACATTGGACTGGACTTACCCAATTGATGTTCGTAATCAGGTATATCACACTAACATCTAACCATTTTATTATTTCTTTTTTGACTACATCCTGCATAGGAGGGTTGGGCTGACATTGATGCTCAACACTAAGTTTTCAACCCTCAACCAACTTGATTTTGTGGTTGCAGATTCCCGAAGAAATTCTGACAATGTTAGCAATTGTCCAACCAATAAGTTTCACATGCTTCCTAAGCACCTTGACAAAGGCATTGAGTTGCCCTTCTTGTAACTTTGCTACTACAATCACTCGCAATGTGTCATTATCACCCAAGAAGGCATATTTGAAATGAATTAATAGCTTTTTTAGCTCAAGTTTTGGTAGTACCTCAATAGATGGTCTCACTGGCTTTATTTCATGGTTCTTTAAATCTATGTCAAGTTTAGCTGATCTATTGAGTTATTTTTATTCCCATCAATACAACCAGTACTTCATCACAAGCATTAATATCAGCCTCTTCATAATTCATCATCATATCCACCATTAATTCAGTATTTGAGTAGGCTAACTCTATGAGACTTGGCATAACCCCATCTACCACATCAACGATGACAGTTACTTGAAAATCATCATGCCTTTTCATTATTTCACCAATATTGGAACTCACCTTTTCGTCATTCACCATATATTTTAGGTCCTCTTCTTCACCATCCTTCAAGGATCGATCGATGGCTAAAAATAGTTGACCCAGAATAATCAGAACATTAACGTCCATGTCATAATAGAAAACTACAAAATTAAATGGAAATATGAACCTATCCACTCTTACCAAGAGATCATATAATATTTCAACTAGTCTTTTAATTGACCGATCAACCATATGTAACTTTATTGCCATTAGAGCTAGAGTATCTACACCAAGTTGTTCAAAGACCACCAACGGGATCAAGTTTATACTAGACCCTAAATTACATAGGGTTCTACCAAATGCATAAGTCCTGGTAGTGCATGATATTGTGAATGCACCCAGATCATCTATCTTAGTAGCCATATGCCTTGTTATGATCGCACTATAGTTATGTGAAACTTCAATCATCTCAAACTTTAGAGCACTCTTCTTGGTTACCAACTGCTTCATAAATCATGCATATGCTGGCAATTTGGTAAGAGATTTGACCAATGGTATGTTATTTGTCAAGGAGTTGAAGATAGAAAGCAATTTATGGAGCTTTTCTTAATCATCCGTCTTTCGAGCCTTTGAAGGAAAGTAATGACTCTTGTAGAAGACTTTTAAGGAGGAGCTTCTTTTTCAATAGATTCTTCTTCAACCTCTTTTGATTTACCTCTATCATTGCCACTACACTAACTTTCTGGATAACCAAGAGTAGCGTTTCCCTCATTCAATTGCCTCACTTTACCTTCATTTCTTGCTCCCCCTAAATAAAGAGGTCTTGGTTTTTATGTTGGACTCAAGAATCTTGCCACTTCTAATAGTGATGGCCATGCACAATTGATCATTACTTTTTGCTTGGTTGTTAAGTTTGGCTGAGACAATTTCTAGATGAATCTCTAAGCATTTGATTGATATTGCGCGAGATGTCACCATTTGGTTTAGTTGGGAAACGCCTGATTTTAGTTCATTTAACATATTATCTAAGGTTCTACCTTTCTTAAGATCCTTGAAAGCATCTCCTCAATTCATAAACCATTCAAGTTTACATGGGACTCATTAGACATCAACATGTGTTGAGGTGAAGTGAAGTAACCTCCCTCATATTTTTAACTTTGACAACTCACAGATTAGTTCATCCACGTACTATCAGTCCAGCCAATTCCCATATTCCAACCTTGATTCCTGCATGACCATTGAAAGGCCTATTGAGAATGTAATACATAACTCCCCACGAAACATACTTCTTCTTCATGACCACTCTCACATGGCTAACATTAATAAAATAAATTCCTAGCAACATGCACAACATTTAATTGTTCTTTTCTATCACCATTAGTTACATAATGTGTTATAAGATTCGGTTGCTTCATTATTCTTGCCATGTTCTATCTCGCTCCCTTTCTTAAGCTAGTTTCTCCTTAGATACTTCCCTTTTGTAAAAGAAACATAATCCTCCTGACCATACCACACCTTACTTATTTTGTTCATCTCATCTAGCAATTCTGAGACAATCAAAATGTTTGCTTCATAATCCCTCCTCTTATTAATCGGTCAGCCACACTCTTGTTGACAACTTTTAGGCTCACATAGAAATGTTGTAACAACAAATGATTAGGGATCCTATGAGTTGGGCACTTAAGTAAAAGTTTCCAAAAATTGCTGCCAAGCTTCATGTAATGGTTCATCATCCATCCTTCTAAAATTTTCAATGCTTCATCATAGCTTGATCATTCTCAAAGAAAGGAAGAACCTTTCGAGGAACATGTTTTGCAATTCCTCCCATGATGCAATTGAATCTCAGGGAAGCTAAGCTAACCACCTCATGGCTTCTCCTATTATCAAGAATGGAATATGCCTCTATCTAATTGCCTCTTGAGTGACACTCCAATATTTGAATACTGAGCAAACATCAATGAAAATTTGAAGATGCTCAAGGGGATCCTTGCCCTCCAAATAATCCCCTCAGCTGATATAATTATAACATTATATCAGAAACTTTGACCTCAATATTTCCAGCTATCGGAGTCATTTGTATTGCCCTCGTACTGCTTACTTAGTCCCAGTTGATATTTTAAAGGTCATTCACATTTTACACGGTATCACCCTGGACACTTCTTTCATCCTCCATTTTAACACCTATTTTCTCAGTAGAAAAAAAAAGAATAGTGAAATAACTCTAACTACAAGGTCTAAATTCAACAAAACACTTCAATCACAAACTAACTCCATTCCCTGGCAATGAGTCCATTTTTTATGATCGCTCCATACTATTGCTCGAGGGAAGCAGGGACGGATGGCATCAATATATTACACAACAATAGAATCGGGGTCGAACCCCACAGGGATTGGTGGTTCGAGAGATGAATTATTTCATTGAATTAGGCAATTTTATGTTCAAATTGGAAGGTTATAATAATTAAAATTGAGATGGACAATATGGGAGTAGATCTACTAAGTTGAGTCCAAGCATTTGACTTATTGAGTTAAACATGAGTGAATAGGCTAGGATGTTGGTAACCCATGCTTCATTTATGACAAATAGTGTTCCAAATGATTCATTTATGCTATCACATGCAGATCGCTTGAGGAAACGCCTGGCCAGATAAATCACAGAAAACCACTTATTACATTAGCAATTGAACCTATTGTTGTGGCATTCAGTTGAAAGCCCAAAAGATTTCCAGCTAATACATCCATTCCACACTTTAGCTACTCATATTAAAGAAATAATTAGAGATTTGAAGTAACCCCCAAATTTGCAACCTTAGGATTATAGATGAAACTTATAAATAGACATAAATTCACTCAAATTAACAACAATATAGTAAAAATATCAAAGACCCAACATAGAAATCAAAGGCCCATGTTATTTACACACTCTTAACATGGGAGTTTTAGCCACTAATTCTTGAAAATAAAGATTCAATACAAATTTCATTAGTTGAGTACATGGGTAACAAGGATTATATGAGAAAATATGATTTAAATAAGCAAATCTCTTCAATTTTTGCCTCCACAAGCTAGTAACCCTCTAACCCTTATACAATTGAGAAATAATGCTCTAAGTACCCTAATCTCTCTCTCTCTCTCTCTCTCTCTCTCTCTATACATATATATAAAGCCTAACGTAAATGATATGTACAATGTCATTTCCAAAATTCTTAAATAGTCCATGAAAAATCATGAAAGTTTGTGCACCAAGTTGCCACTCGGCGTCAAGGCTGGCCATCTTCGAGCACTTTAGCGATGTGCCGGACGTCCAATTGATCATTTTCCTCTGCATCTTCTTGAAGGCTTGAGTCTATGAAAGATTAGGTGGTCCATTATTCCACAAATCATCTTCAGGGATTTGCCAAAGTTCCTTCTTTATCACTCTTCTTTCATGAGCTTAGATTCCTGAGTTCTGCAATAATTGGCAGTCTCTCCGGCTATTCGACGATACCCCAAATATGTTTGAAAACTTTGATTCTGACCTCCTTTCTAGAATGAACTTGAGACTTGGTTGCTGAAATATTAGGTGATCTTATTGAGCATTCGACTATAGGCTGACTAACACGGTGAAGCTGCTTTTGTCCGCCTTACTCACAGTTTTGCTCCTTTTCTAAGATTTGAGGAGTGTTGTCCCCTTGTGCCCTTTTAACTCCATCCCCGACATAGGACATGCATATCACTTAGTATTGGAACATAATAGCATACTAAGGATAATATTTCTTTTGCATCCTAAGCCCAAAATATGTCCGAGATATGGACTCATCAGTGGGTACGAGTTTGAGGTTCATAATATTTTTCAACAATCTCATTGGTAGGTGGAGATGGATCTGCTTGAACTATTTCTTTGAGTTGAGCCTACAAGACATATCAAAGAACATTTTCTATCATAGCACATAATAATCTCAAGTAATTAACTATTCAATTTACCGACCGTACATGTTTTTCAATTGATTGAGGTTCTACAAGCTTGTTATCTTTTTTATGAGACTCGAAGAAAATAGTCTCAAAATCTAATGGATTGTCATCTTTCCCGCCCTTTCCATCAAATTCAAATATTTCAAATAACATACCTCATAACTACATTATTCAGAAAAATAATTTTTTTATACCTTTTGATAAATGATCTCTCGAATAAGCTTGCTACCAATATGATGAAGCATCTTTAGTTAGCTCATTTTGTTGCATTGTTATTGCTTCTTGCTTGTATTTGTTCAACAATAAGATTATGGTGCAAGTATTTATAAATATTAAATCAATTCTCATAAGAAAGATGCAACATTTGGAGATTACAGATGCAAGAGATCCATGAGATTGAAGGAACATGCATTAATTTTAATGTGAATATAACACCAATTAACTTACCTAACACCCTGATAGTGCTGGACAAGACACCAAATGCAAATCCTAAGCTTGTATAGAGGAAAGTGAGATTCTAAGCGTAACTCCAACCAAATTCACTGTGGAAGATGTCCCAACAAGTTCTAAATCTAATGATGCAGTGGAAACAACAAATACCCCTACCTAGGAGTCAATCCACTATTAGGGGAACCCAAATCGAGAGGACACAGACCTAGGCAAATTAATCAATAAGAAGATCATGACATATAGCCACTAGCTATCAACCTGTCACAGTCGTACAATCTAGAAGTAGACTTTTTCTGCTTAGTCGATTTAAAAGGAAAAACTGAAAATAGAATTTCTAGAACTTCTGATTTTATGCACAACTTTCTTATTAGTTTATATGTATCTGAATACAGTATCATATCTTATTCTAAGGACAAGCATTACATCAAGTGACTATATTGATTACATTAATAGTAATGCTTTGAATTGATCCTTAAAAAGATGGTAGATATATGTGTATTTGATTCAATAGCTTTTTGCCATAGTATGGAGAGTTTGGTAAATGATGGAGACTGATTTCGATAGCCTTTGAAGTCTGTGGAGTTAGTAAAAACATCAAAAAACACTGAGAGGATGGATCGAGTGAACCAACCATTGATGATCTTGAGAAAGAATAGAGTATTTATTCTTTAATTAATATAGATCATCTTGTGACAATAATTTAATGACTTGGAAGCTGATTGATGTGTGTAGATGAGTGATGGGTGAAACATTGTAGTGACAGGAGCCAATTCTGACTGTCATTATATACTGACACAAGCAAATGCAAAGTGATGATTCTTCTCTATAATCAATTAAGCTATTTTAACCGATCCCTATAGCAGAAATTGACTGATAAATAACTTTCATACTTGGTTTTGCCTTTATGAATTTCCCGACTAACAAAGTAATCTTCAACACTAAAGTAGACAACACTTAACTAATGAGTCCAATGTTGAATGTCAATAGTAGTAGAAGCTGTTGTAGTTGCTAGAGTTGCTTGAACACTAGCAGCAAGGGATGGAGAAAGGATACAACCCATAAGAGGCAAAGTCAACCACTAGTTGAAAAAATGATAAGTCACTTTTTTGTTCAAAAATTTTGCTCTCACATAAATTTGTTTTGCTGGAAAAGTACTTGCAAAATGCTCTACTAGCTTGGAACAAAATTTTTCATCCTAAAACGGCAAGGGATTTCAATGTACAAACTTAGCAATGTCTCTCTTCATACATTCTCACCAAAACACTTCCCTCAAATCTCTACATATCTTTGTAGAATCAGGATGAATAGAATAGGAAAAATTATGAGCCTCATCTAAATGCTTATTTCTCAAGTCATCAACACTAGGCACATACAACCTACCTTGGTACACAAAGGCACCATATCCCCCTTGAGAGAAAACCTCCACCTTACCATCTCTCACCAACGACTTTAACTCTAACAAGGCGAGGTCAAGATTTTGTTTTGCTTTTACCTCCTCAATCAACAAAGATTTAGAATCATCAACAAGCATTACACCACCTTTATCAACCGCTTCCGACCCAATCTGCAATCTAGCCAACTGATGCACCTCTCTATCCACCACTTTTCCACCAAATGTGCTAGGCTACCCATAAACACCCTACTTAGAGCATCAGCAACAACATTCGCCTTACCAGGCGGATAACGCACACTCATATCATAATCTTTAAAGAGCTATAACTGCCTTCTTTGTCTCAAGTTAAGATCTTTTTGAGTGAACACATATTGGGGACATTTATGATGAGTAAACACATCAACATGAACTCTGTACAAATAATGACACCAAATTTTCAAAGAAAATATTGCAAAGGCCAGTTCAAGATCATGGGTAGGATAATTCTTTGCATGCACCTTAAGTTGTCTAGAGGCATAAGCTATCACCTTACCATTTTTCATCAAAACACAACCCAACCCAATCCAATTCTAAAGGCATCACAATACACAATAAACTCTTCCAACTAGTTCGGTAGGGACAAGATAGGAGCGAAGACACATTTAGCTTTCAAAGTTTAGAACTCTTCTCACATTCATTTCTCCGCACAAATTTTACCTTCTTTTAGGTCAACTTAGTCATAGGAGAAGCAATAGAAGAGAACCCATTCACAAATCTCTAATAATAACCCACTAAACCCAAGAAACATCTATATCCGATGGAATCAAGAGACTAGGCCAATTTCTAATCACCTTTGTCTTCTTAGGATCCATCTTAATGCCATCACTTGACACCATATGACCTAGAATGCAACCTCTTTTAACCAAAACTAACATTTTCATATTTATCATATAAGTTCTCCTCCCTAAAGATTTGTTGCACCACCCTCAAGTGATCCACATGCTCCTCCTCAATATAGGAATAAATCAAGATATCATCAATCAAAACCACCACAAACAATTCAAGGTAGGGTTTAACGATCTTATGCATACGATCCATCAAGATAGCCGGTGCATCAGTCAACTCGAAGGATATCACGACGAACTCATAGTGCCTATACCTAGACTAGAAGGCCGTCTTGGAAATGTCACACTCCCTCACTTTCACTTGGTGATACCTAGATCGAAAATCTATCTTAGAGAAGTGACTATCCCTTTGAAGTTGGTCAAAAAGATCATCAATCCTTGGTAGAGGATATTTATTCTTTATAGTGACCTATTAGGTTGCCGGTAATCAATGCACATTCTAACTGTACCATATTTCTGCATCACAAATAACACAGGTGCACCCTAAGGTGATTGACTAGGCCTTATAACACCCTTCTCCAACAAATCCCTCAGTTGTTCTTTCAACTCCTTTAACTTTGTCGGGGCCATACGGTAAGGGGGAATAGAAATAGGTTCAATATTGGGAAGGAGGTCTATGCCAAAATCCATTTACCTTTTGGGAGGAATGCCATGAAGCTCATCAGGAAAGACATCAAGGAATTCATTAATCACCATCAGAACCAACTCTATGGGAAGGACTTTCGACTCAACATCCCAAACCCTTAGAAGATTATATAGACACCTCTTACAAATTAACTTTTGGTCTTTAATGAAATAAATGAATCTTCCCTTAACCACCATATCATGACTCTCCCTCTTAAAGTTGGGTTCATTAGGGAATTGGAATTTGACCCTATGGGTTATACAATCAATATAAGCAAAAGTATACATCCAATCTATATAAAAATGACATCAAAATCCACTAATCTAATTCAATAAAATCACAAGGAAAGATTTTATGCAAAACGAAAACAGGACAATTTTTATAGACCCTTCTAGCAATAATGGATGTACCAATGGAAGTAGACAATTCATAAGGTTCACGAAATAATTTGGGTTTAACATAGAGCTTTTTGGGAACAAAAGGAGTAATAAAAGAAAGGGTAGCACCCAAGTGTATCAAAGCATACACATCAAAATCAAAAATTTTTAACATACCTATGAAGATATGGGACACCTCATCCACCCTTTGTCTCCCTTGGAGAGCATAAAATTAGTTTTGCCTTGGGGCACCTCCTTATAGGCCTCCTCTCCACTTAGGACCCGCACTTGCACCTTGGCCTTATGGATGACCATCTCTACCCCTATTGCGATTACGAGGACAACATCGTCTTATGACCCACTTTACCTCAACCATAGCAAGCATTAGTGTCATTCAAACATAGGCCATTATGGCCTCTATCACATCTTGGGCATGTAGCATTAGGCACCACACCACCACCACCTTGCACCCTTGGGTTATCATTAGCAAACATTTTATTAGGAGTATTGGAGGACCCTTGACCTTGATGAAACCGGCCACCCTTGGGACTTGGAATCTACCTTAAAAACGGGCCCTCTTGGCCTCACCACTTCTCCTTTTTCTAACATTTTCCCTCTCCAATTGTTCTCTATATGTCATGAGGTGGGACAAATCCATATCACTTACCAACATAGTGGTTCGACATTCTTCATTGACCAAGTTGGACACACCCAACACAAACTTGTTTAGACCACAAATTATTGAGCATATTTGGAGAGTTGGTTGATCTTGAGAGCATACTCCGTCACACTCATGGATCCTAGATTGAAGTTCATTAATACAATAAATTTTTCCTCCCTTAGCTCTATATGAAAGAATCGATTGCGGAATTCTGTCATGAACTCTTCTAAAAGGATGACATTATCGTTCCCCTTCTCTACCTTCCACTGGGTGAACTAAATTTGAGCCCCACCCCCTTGAGATGGTAGGTTACCAACTCTACTTTCTCCTCCAATCTAACCCCCATAATGGACAACACTTTATACACTTCACCAATAAATTCTTGGGGATCCTCAACCACCTTTGGCCTATGAAACTCTGGTGGGTTCATTCTAGTAAAGTCTTTCACACTAGATACTAGAGTGGAGCATGAGGGACTTGTGCCCCTTGGTTGATTGATTGTCCATAGCATGATCCAACATGGTAATAGCATTCCAAAACTCTTCATGACCTACTCCCCCATCTTGAGGGGCTTGAGGAGCGAGAGTAGTCAGTTGTTCCTCGGGTGTATGAGCTCTTCTTCCTCTTAGGATCGGCATAATCTAGAATAGCAAAGAACATACATTATGTGAAAACCTTACTTTAACCTCTATAGAATGACATAGATCATGAAGAAGGAAAATATTTCCTAAAATACTTCATAGCCTCTTACTCGTAGTTGTGGTGCAATTCACAACCATGAATAAAACTCTAATCGATGAGGTATGTTGGATTATGAGGACCATTAACAACCTCATACTCTAATACAAGTTTGTCACGACCCAAACCTAGGGTTTAAATGTGACACGGCGATTGGGAACCGAAGGGATCGAAAACAAGCCTCTTAGCATATTATTTATACACGCTTACTTACGAAAGTAATTAAACAACAACAAGAGAGTATAATTAAGGATAAATGGACTAAGGGAAGTCTTTGATAACATTAAACTTGGAAGAGTCAAAGCTCAAAGCATAAGTACATCATTTGTTCAAAGAAAACCTTTAAACATAGATTTGAGTGGGGGCCAAGGTACTTTCCCAAGTTCATCCTCATAGTATCAAGAGTTCAACATAAAGAGTAAACAAAGAAAGAGTAGCATAGCTAGTGTCCCCAAACTTGAGGACTCACCAAATCTTATCTTCAAGATGTAAAAACTAGCCACGTGAGGATGATTGTGAGGGGATCTAATTTCTACATGGTAACATCATGTAGGCATAGAGTATGCATTAGTATGTTTGAATGTACTAAGTATGTAGGATGCAATGCACCAAGAGATAGGAAACATAGTCAAAATGCATAATTATAAGCAAGAGATAAGTATAATAACAACATGGCATGCATGATCAATGATAGAAGTAAAACATACTTGTATAGAATACGATACATGTGTTGGAAGAGACCTTCATCATAGACCATGCAAACTATTGCTTGGAATCCAAGGCATATCACCCCCTTGGAAGGTGATTAAGGTATCTACCCATCAATTGGTACATGGGCATAACAACCCCCATCAAAGTGGCCAAGGTATATGCCCCTCCAACATGGTAGATGTGCATAAGACCCCCATCAAAGTGGTCAAGGTATGTACCCCTCAATGTGGTAGATGAGCATAGCACCCCCATCAAAGTGGTCAAGGTATGTACCCTCAACAAGGTAGATGGGCATAACACCCCCATCAATGTGGTCAAGGTATATACCCCTCAACATGGTAGATGTGCATAGCACCGCTTATCAAAGTAGTTGAGGAAATCAACTCCCTCAACACGGTGTGGTCAACTTACAATACTATAGACATTTTTCATGAATTCAATACATACATACAATTTCTTCATCATCATAAAGTCACTTGCCTCATAAGCTACACAATAGACCATCAATAATTCAAGAATCCATAACCAGATATTTTATCAAACACTTGGTGGGTATATAATGCTAGTTCAAAATCATGCTATTCAAGAGTGAAATCATGTGAGAAAATGCACGGTAAATCAACTTACCAACACTTGGTAACACCCTCATGTAAGATAAATTGAAACCCCTCATTAATTATCATAATAAATCATAGATTCATAGCTCAAAACATGCATAAACAGTCAATATTTATGAAGCTCCAACATAGTTTATGATCAAATTTCATAGTATGAGATACCCATAGTTAATCAACTTGGAAACAAACAATTTACATAAAATGTAAGATTGGGCACCATGGGTGGGAGAACCCAATGGTTGAAACCCACATACCTAAAATTTGAAAATTTTCTTAATGAAGATTTGAATGAGAACTTGAAGCTTGAATGAAGTACTTGAGATTCGGAAATGAATTTGGGAAATTTCAATTTAGAAGAAATATTTAGCTAAGTGCTAGAGAAGGTTTTGAGAGTCTCTTGAGTAATATGGAGTTGAAAAATGACTACGTATAGCTGCTTTTACACAGAGGAGGTGATGGGCCCAAGACCCCAAGGCCTTAGGCCAAAACTGAAAAACAAGGAACTTAATTACACTGATCAGTGCCCTTGGAGCATCGTGGCCCTAGGCACGGATTAACATTAGATAAGGAAATTTTTGAAAATTTTTCTTTTTGCTACAGTTGATTTAGAATTGAGGATTATACCCATTTCCCACTCAATTTTTCTCCTAATCACGAATGTGAGGTCAGATTTTTGATATCACACAAAGATTTTGAGATATATGAAAATTACGATTACGGGCATTTTCGAGGCACATTTTTGGGCACTTTTGGGGAGTTTTATAACTCTTTTTGCTTTTGTAGGATTAGATGAACCTACAATTTCATAATTGATATAACTATAAAAATCAAATTGATTTCTAAAACTTAATAACATATGAATTGAAAATATTGTATTTTTTGCAGTTATTTGAGAGTGTTTAACAACTTGACCACTAGGTGGAGGTAATGAAATGTTTGTTTGAATATTCTCTTTCTGAAGAGCCAAGTTTTTCATTTTTTTTGCATTTCTTGACTAGAAGACATGGTTGAATTCAATTTTGTGCTTTTAGAAGGAGCTTACATATGTTGATTAGCAAAATCAACATTCTTGTTGATAGATCCCACCTCATATTCAGAGATTCCTAAAGATGGATCTCAAAGATCCAGATTTTTGCTCTAGTCCCTTTTTTGTAGCAATTGGACCCACTAAAAATAGTATAAAGGTTTACCAGAAAAATTTAAAACACAAAAGGTATTAAAAAGATACAACATATTTGAAAAAATCTTGTTTCAACTTTTTGGGTGTATTTCTTAACTTGATAAGTACATGTAATAGATGAAGTATTAATTTGTATGTCCTCTTTCTAAGAAGCTATGGAGTTCTTTTGCATCACTCTCATTCCTTTTCTATTGGATAGGATAGAGTTTTTAAGTCCTTGGCCTTTGTCCTTGCTCATAGATCCTAAGAAAAATTTGTATTACCAACACTTTAGCACAATGTTTTGGAGATCGAGAAGGTGAAAAATCCAGATTGCATGTTGTATATCTTTCGAATAGTGAAGGGAATGGGCCAAACTTCAAATAGAGGATAATGCAAAGAAATTTAAACAAGAGAAAAATATGACCAATATTCTATTCGTATATTTTTTGACACATATATAAGCTTTTAACAATTCTCTATTTTGAAGTAATTAATAGTGGTTTCCAGTATATTTGAGTAATAATTCAATTCTTTACAAGAATGGATCTCATTTCTATAAGTACATACACTATAATTAGAGAGGAGTTCACCCTGTGTATAGAACCGATCTCAGTTTTTATAAGTACATACACTATAATCGCAATTGTCTATTTTAAAGCAATTAATTGCTGGAGATCACCCTGTGTATATAGCAGGATAGATAGAGGTTTGGTTAACTCTACTTGGGTGCAAATGTGGCCCTATAACAATAGAGGATATATTGATAACTATAAATAATATAGGTGATAATAAAGCCCCTGGAAGTGATGTCTACAATGCATTCTAACTATTAGTATGGTGAATACTTATTTGGGAATACTTTGATATTGGGGTACAATAGGTCCATACAATTCGGAGAGTCAAGGAAACTCTTTTATGCAGTGGAAGAGGAAAGATTCCATCCTACTTTGGTGACTCTCATCTCACTAATATCAGCTCTTTCAATGTTTAAGGATTTAGATACAGGGAATAGACTTTATCTATATGTTAAGGATTATAAGGTAAAGTCTAATTTGGTGGACAATACTTTAATTGTCCTGAATGCGGGTTCTGGAAAAATGGTTGATGCACTTGGCCTATTTCATAGCATGAAACATAAACATATTATATCATGGACCACAATTATCAAAGTGATGTGGCTCAGAAATTTTTTGTTCAGATGACAGAGAGGGATAATATTTCTTAGACAAAAATGGTTGATGGATATGTCAAACAAAACTGATTTAAAGATGTGTTGATGCTCTTACATGAAATGGAAGAAGCAAAGAGACAAGGAGATGAGTTCATTATGGTTATCATCCTTACCACTTGTGCACATCTTGGGGCTCTTGAACATGGTAATGTAGTGATAGACATGAACTACTACATAGTAATAGAACAACAAACCACTACTCCCTTTGAGTAATGTCTGTATCTCATGCATTGCTAAAGAGACATTAAACTCCATACTATATCCTAAAATTTCTCACGACCCAAGAATAGGGTCTATGTGTGACACAAAGAATGGAAAGTATGAAGGAACCCCAAAAAAGCCTCTTAAATATACACAACACATCCTTAGTTGCGGAAACAAAATTAAACGACAAGAACATAAATCAAAGGAAAATGGGACTTTCGACTCAAGCTATGGGGATGTTGTAGTGAAGAGGATTAGCATGGACACATAACAAATAATATCTAAGGGTCAGGTAAGTATGACTAAGATTATGGGGATACTAGGGACTTGGGATTTCTATCTCATCAACAACATATGAGAAGCATTAACACCATGTAAGGGAATAATGTCTAAGGGAGCCTTCGATAATGCATAAACATAATAAGAGTCGATCTCATACCATACATATTCATATCTATATCCATATCCATCAATACCTCAGACCACCTTTGCTTTCTGTAAGTTCACTTTGACCAAATAGCCTCCATTGACATTGGCCGTATCCCTACGAATGTCGTGAGCCTTAAGCCTTTCTTCGACAACCTTATTACCCTTGACCTTTGTTTGGAAAGATGTTCCCTTTTTGTTGTACACTATTCCCTTCATGAGCTTAAATTAGCGAACGTTGAGGCCAAAGACCAAAGTTGGGAGTGTTGTTAAGAGAGGGGTTCTAGCCATTTGAATATTGAGTTAAAAAATAAGAAAGAAGTGAGTAATCCATGATTGATAAAAAATTAAAAAAAATAAAAGAAAATGCTTGAATAAGAAGAAAGAAAAGAATTTCTTTGAAAATAAGACCCTCCAAAAATTTTTGAAAATTACTTTCATGGGGAGACACTTGAGATGGGGATTCAATGTAAAATGGTGTCATTGGGAAGAGAAAAAGAATGGAGATCAAAAGAATCATGAGAATGAAGAGTTGTCTATAGAGTTCATGTCATAACCCAAGCCAACGCCTAGACGTGATACGGCGAATGGGAACCCAAGGGATCCCAAACAAGCCTATTAGCGTATCATTTACACATCTTTGGTCGCAGAAACAAATAAACATCAACAAGTGAAACAATTAAAAAGGGAAGCAGGGTTAAGGGAAGTCTCTGATAATCACAAAAGCATAAAAGAGTTAAGCTCATAGCATAAATACATCATAGTATTCAATAACACCTCTAACTTGGAATGGAGTAGGGGCCAAGACACTTCCCAAGCTCACCTTTATAATAATAAGTATTCAACATAAGGAGTATCAAAATAACATGGAGTAAATAGATATTTTCCTCAGAATGGAGGACTCACCAAAGCTTTCTCCGAGAATCAAACTAGCCACATGGAGGAGGATGATCAAAAGGTGCTCCAGTTCATATATGGTGATATCATGTAGGCATAGAGTATATGTTAGTACATTTGAATATACTAAGTATGTGCGATGCAATGCAACAAAGACATAAGCCAATAGGTTCAAAATGCATAATCACAAGTAATGGATACATACAATCTCAACATGGCATGCATGATCAATGCTTATAATACAACATGCTTATAAAATATTCAACTTGCATAGTACATAATACATGTGTGGGAAGAGGCCTTAACCGACATAGACCAATCGAGCTAGTACTTGGAATCCAAGGCATGTCACCCCTTTGATAAGGTGATCCAGGCATGTCATCCCCTTGACAAGGTGATTGAGGCATGTCACCTCCTCGACAAGGCATGGTCTACCTACCAAGGTAGCTATACAATGAATAATCCAAGGCATGTCACCCCTTCGTCAAGGTGATCGAGGCACGTAGCCCCGTCGACAAGGTGTGGTATAACTAGATGGATCCACTAGAAAGCCATAAGAGAGATCATGTATAATCATATGGTGGCACATATTTTAGAGACAAAGACTTTATATAAGTACCCCTTTAGTCGAGCCCCCATCTTGTGTCTAAATCGGTGCAAAGTCAAATCTGATGGAATACTTGAAATAATCATACTTTAATCATAATATAAATAACTTGTAAGAGGAATGATAACATGACTTAAGTAGCTCATAAACGTTCTTGACTTCTAATAGTGGGCCTAACTTGAACATGAGAGTAGATAATAATCAAACATAATCTCTTGCTTTAACATGAATGGCTCATAAATAGGTGAAAATCTTGAAATAGTGCTTAATTTGATATTGGCATCGTCATAGGTACTTATTATGAATTCAATACATGCTTAAAAGCCCTTAATCATCATAAAATTGATTGACTTGTAAATCAGGTAATAGGTCATTAATAAATTGAGTATTCTTGTCATGTCATTTTATCAAACACATGGTGGGTTCATGATACTTGTTCAAAATCATGCACTTTAAGAGTGAAATAATATGAGTAAACTCAATGTAAATCAACCCACCAACATGTAGTAAAACCCTCATGTAGGGTACCTTGAAATCCATCACAAAAGCTCATAATAGTTCATAGTTTCATAGCTTAAGATATGTATAATCTCAATCGACATAATCAATTCATGGAATATGCTTGATATAGAAATCTATGCATAATGGATCAATACTTGTGAAAATCCCAACATGATTTATGCCCATATTTCATAATAAGAGATGCCCATATGAAATACAACTTTAAAACATGAAATTTGCATAAAAAGAGAAGGTTAGGCTCCATGGGTGAAAGGACCCATGGATGAAGACCCACATACCTTAAACCTTGAATTCCTTGAAATGAACTTGAAGTAGTTTTAGAGCTTGAGATGAATCCTTAAGTGTCAAAGTTGAGCTTGAATTTCTTAGATTTGAATGAAAGAATTTATAGTCTTAGAGAGGTTTTGGAGAGGGTTTTGTGAGTTATAGCGTTGAAAAATGGCTATGTATGGGTGATTTCTCGTTTACGAGGGCATGGGGCTATGACCCCAAAAAAACCAAAAAAAATAATACGCTGCTCTATGCCCCTTCCATGACGTGGACAAGACGCGGAGTGCAAAAATACATTGCTGCGCGCCCCTAACGTATTGCGACGAGGGTGCGGATAGCCACAGGAAAAAAAATTAATAAAAATTATTTTTTGCTATAGGTCCTCTAAAATCCTGGTTATACCCATTTCCCATTCAAGTTTTCCCCCTGATCGAGACTATGAAGTTGGATTTTCGAAACCATGCACAAACATTGAAATATATGGAATTTATGATTATAGGGCATTTTGAAGTACATGTGAGGCGTTTCAATATCTTTCCCTTGGGAACATTCATCCCCAAATGTCAAATAAAGATGCGTAAGAGGAGAAATTATGAAGATTTCAGCCCACATGAATGCAAGAAAAGCATTTAAGCATCATTTTTAAAAAATCTCAATATGAATGACAAAAATCACCATAAACTTGTTAGCATAGAACATGAATGCATGTAAAATAACACGAGGGCTGAAAATTAAGGCTTGAAAAGGGGACTTAAATTTGCTTGAGTAGAGTGGAAGATATACGGTTATCACTTTTTCATGTTGGCCTCAGCTTCTCATGTGGCACTTTCAACTTGTTGATTCCTCTAAAGGACCTTGATAGAAGTTACATCTTTGTTTCTCAATCTCTTCACTTTTCTATCCAAATCTCCACTGGGACCTCCTCATAGGTCATATTTTCTTCTACAACACCCATAACATCTAAGGGCATTATTAAACTTGGGTCACCCACGCACTTTCTCAACATGGACACATGGAAGACCAGATGAACCATATCCATCTCCATAGGCAACTCTAACTCATATGCAACATTACCGACCCTCCTCAAAACTCTATAAGGTCCCTCAAATCTTGGGCTCAATTTTCCTTTCTTGCCAAACTAGACCATACCCTTCTTGAGTGACGCTTTCAAGTAAACCCAATCACCAACCTTAAACTCAAGTTCTCTTCTCCTCACATTGGAGTAAAACACATACCATATAAAGCTTTAGAAGGAATCATGCCAATGCTGCAGTGGTAACTATTATGGTAAGCAAACTCAATAAGTGGAAGATGTTCATCCCAACTACCTTTTACTCCAAAACATAAGCTATAAGCATATCCTCAAGAGTTTGGATAGTCCTCTCGGCTTGACCATCTGTTTAAGGATGAAAAGTTGTGCTAAGCTTAACCTTGGTACCAAGAGCTTTTTGGAAGGACCTCCAAAAGTGATAAGGGAATTGAGCACCACGATTTGAAATGATAGACAAGGGTACCCTATGCAATCTAACACACGGATATACAACTTTTCATAATCTTCACCACCATAAGTTGTTTTGACCGGTAGAACGTAAGCCGACTTTGTCATTCTATCTACTCCAATCCAAATAGAGTCAAAGTGTTTTCTGGTCTTAGGCAACCCAACCACAAAATCCATGTTGATCTCTTCCCAGTTCCAAGTAGGAATTTCTATTACTTGTGCTAGGCCATTGGGCCTTTGATGTTTGACTTTCAGTTGTTGGCAATTGTGACATCTGGATACGAAGTTGGCAATATCTCTCTTTATACCACCCCACAAATACACCTCCCTCAAATCTCTATACATTTTTATAGAATCAAGGTGAATGGAATAAGATGAATTATGAGCCTCCTTCAAGATAAACTCCCTTAAGTCAACAAGATTACGCACAAAGAACCTACCTTAGTACCTAAGGGTACCATCTCCCCCTTTGGAGAAAATCTCCACTTTACCATCCTTTACCAAGGTCTTTTACTCTAGTAGAGCGGGGTCAAGATTTTTTTTTGACTTTACTTCCTTAATCAAAGAAGATTTAGAACCATCAAAAACTACTACATCACCATCTTTAACATCATCCAACCTCACCCCCAACCTAGCCAATCAGTGAACCTCTCTAGCCATCTCTTTGCCACCATCATCAATATGAGCTAAACTACCCAGGACACTTTACTTAGTGCATCGGCTATAATATTAGCTTTGTCGGAATAATAATATACACTCATGTCATAATCTTTATGGAGATCTAACCACCTTCTTTCCTTGAGTTAACATCTTTTTGAGTGAACACATATTAGAGACTCTTATGGTCGATAAACACATCAACATGAGCCCCATACAAGTAGTAATGTCAAATCTTCAAAGCAAACACCAGGACTGCCAATTCAAGATCATGGGTGGAATAATTTTTCTGATGCACCTTAAGTTGTCTAGAGGCATATGCTATCACCTTGCCACTTTGCATCAAAACATATCCCAAACCAATTTTTAAGGAATCATAATATACTACAAACCCTTCCAACCCTACCGGTAGAGCCAAGATAGGAGCGGAGATAAGCTTATCTTTTAAGGTTTAAAAACTCTTCTCACATTCATTGGTCAAAACAAATTTTGCCTTCTTTTGGGTCAACTTTGTCAAGGGAGAAGCAATAGAAGAAAGGTCATTCACAAAGCTCTGGTAGTAACCCATTAATCCCAAGAAACTCCTAATATTCGATAGATTTAAGGGACTAGGCCAATTTCTTATTACATTCATCTTCTTAGGATACACCTTAATTCCCTCAACTGGAACCACATACCCTAGAAAAAACAACCTTATTCAACCAAAATTCACATTTTTCGTATTTAGCAAACAACCTCTCATCGCTCAAGATTTTTAACACCACTCTGAAATGATTCACATACTCTTCCTCACTACAAGAATAAATCAATATATCATCAATAAAGACCAAAAAAAACATGTCATGATAGGGTTTAAAGACCCTATTCATGAGATCTATGAATATAGTCGGTGCATTGGCTAACCCAAAAAGCATAACCACAAACTCAAAGTGCCCATACCTCATCCAAAAGGTCATCTTGGGAATATCACACTCCCTCGCCTTCACTTGGTGATATCCAAACAAAAGATCAATCCTAGAAATGTTACTAGCCCCTTGTAGTTGATCAAAAAGATCATCGATCCTTGGTAGAGGGTATTTGTTATATATCGTAACCCTATAAAGTTGCCGGTAATCAATCAACAGTCTAAGAGAACCATCTTTTTTCTTCACAAATAACTCTGGTGCACCCCAAGGTTACTAACTAGGCCTTATGAAACCCTTCTCCAACAAATTCCTCAATTGATCCTTGAACTTCTTCAATTCTGTCGGGGCTATATGTAAGGGGGAATGAAAATGGGTTGAGTATTGGGAAAGAGGTCTATATCAAAATCTATTTCATTTTTTGGAGGAACACTAGGAAATTCATTGGGAAAGACATAGAGAAACTCCTTGACCATAGGAATCGACACAATAGGAAGGACTTTGGACTCAACATCCCTAACCCTCACAAGATGATAAAGGTAACCCTTAGAAATCAACTTTTGGGATTTAAGACGAAATGAATCTACCCTTGACAACCACATCACAACTTTCCCACTCAAGGATAGGCTCATTAGGGAATTATAATTTAACCCTACGGGTGCTACAACCAATGAAAGCATAATATGCATGTAACCAATCCATCCCAAGAATGATGCCAAAATCCACAATATCTAATTCAACAAAATCACAAGACAAGACTTTATGCTTATATGAACATAGGATAATTTGTATAGGCTCTTTTCGCAAAAATGGACTCACCAACAAGGGTTGACACTTTATAAGGTTCACAATACAACTCGGGATTGACACGAATCTTTTTGGCAACAAAAGGTGTTATGAAAGAAAGAGTGGTACCTGGATCTATAAATACATACACATCAAAATAAAAAACATTTAATATACCAGTGATAACATCAGGCATCTCATCTACCCCTTGTCTTCCTTGAAGAGCATAAAATCTATTTTGCCTTGGAGCACCCCCTTGTTAGGCTCCCTTTTCCCTTGGACCCACATGAGCACCATGGCCTTGAGGAATTCCATCTCTATCTTTGTTTCGAGCATGCGGAAAATCAACAACCTTGTCACCCATCTCACCATAACCATGGAAAGAATTGGAGTCTCTCAAGCATAGGCCACTATGGTTTCTACCACATCTTCGGCATATAGGATTAGAAAATATACCATTACCACCTTGTAATCTTGGATTATCATTGGAAAATCTCTTATTAGGAGCATTGAAAGACTCTAGGCCTTGGAACTTCTGGCCTTGAGGAAATCGGCCACCCTTGGAACCTTGGAAACCACCTTCAAGTCGAGCCCTCTTGGACTCACTACTTTTTTTCTAAGCTTTCCCTCTTTAGTTACTTGGCATCATTCATGAGCCAAAAAAATCCATATCATTCACTAGAATGGTGGTATGACACTCTTTATTAACCAAGTCGGACACTCCCAACATAAATTTGTTCATTCTAGCTGTACGATCGGCCACCAAATATAGAGCATAATTGGAAAGCTTGTTGAACTTGAGGGCAAACTCCCTCATAATCATAGAACCTTTCTTCAGATTCATAACCTCCATAATCTTAGCTTCTCTTAGCTCAAAATAGAAGAACCGGTTGAGGAATACGACTTTTAACTCTTCCCAAGGAATAGCATTATCATCTCTCCTATCCTATTTACATTGGGAGAACCAAATTTTGACCACACCTTTGAGTTGGTAGGCTGCTAGCTCTTTTCTCTCTCTTCCAAATTGACCCTTATGATAGATAGTTCCTTATACACTTCATCAATGAACTCTTGGGGATCGTCTTCCAGTTTAGTTCTATGGAACTCCGGTTGGTTCATTCTTGTGAAATCCCTTACCCTTGAGGCCGGAGTGGGAGTATGAGGGGCTTGGGTCCTTTGGTTAATTTGGTTTGTCATAGCA
>JAOTQR010079328.1:0-10638 GCA_025774065.1 Solanum ossicruentum
GGGAGAAAGCCTTTATATAGGCATTATATTTCTAAAATTTGCAACATAAGGACCTCTAGTTGCAAATAGAACAATTAAGTCCCCAAACTTTATATTTTAAAACCAATTGAGGACTTCCGACCCCACACTTAAAATATAAACTCCAATTATAGGTAAACACCGGAGACTTAATTAATTCAACTACACCATATATGCCATAACTTTTCCAATTGAACGGCTAGCTTAAATTAAATATTTTACGGGGTCTAACATCATCTAAGGCGAAGACTTTACATAAGTTTAGCAAGGATTTTACGCTGTCTAAGTCAAAGGCGCCACATGGTCCCAGCTAAAGAGACCATCTAAGGCGAAGACTTTACATAATTTTTCAAGGACTTTACACTGTCTGAGTCAAAGGTGTCATACAGTCCAAGCTAAAGACTTTACACCGTCTAAGACAAAGACTTTACATAATTTTGGCAAAGTTTCTAAGTCAAAGGCACCATACAGTCTAAGCTAATACTTTACACCGTCTAAGACAAAGACTTTACATAATTTTAGCGATGACTATATATCGTTTGAGTCAAAGGCCCCACATGGTCCAAGCTAAAGACTTTATACCGTCTAAGGCAAAAACTTTACATAATTTTGACAAAGACTTTACACTGTCTGAGTCAAAGACAGAGGAAACGTATTTGGCAGCATTTCTGTCTTGTTGGCTATGTGCATTCGTGCTTCCTATAGAAAAGTGTGGCTTTATTCGACCAGGCGTCTTTAAGACTGCCTGTCAACTAGCATGCGGACGAAGAGTTAGCCTTGCAATCCCGATCTTGGCAAGTATCTAAAGAGGTTTGAACACAATTTTACAATGTTCGCAACTTGATACTATTCACACATGTTTTTTGATCCATTATATGTATGGTTGGTTGGCCCATTACTTCAAGACTCACTATCCATTACCAAATGGACCGAAAGATCCATTTATAACCGTTTATTCTGGCGAAGGCGTTGCAAGGTACTATAAAAAAGTGGAGGCATGAATGCATATACATGGGGGAGGAACTTTCGTCTGGGATGCAACATCGCTAAACAGACCTTAGGCATACCTCTACCATGATGACGGCACACAAAAAGAGTATCAATCAAATTTCTTCATGAGCATCCGCTCAAACTATCTTACTCTAAAGGATGGAGATGTCTTCTTAGTAGTAGTAGTAGTAGTAGTAGTAGTAGTAGTAGTAGTAGTAGTAGTAGTAGTAGTAGTAGTAGTAGTAGTAGTAGTATTATTAACTTTACACTTTGTCATCTCTAGTATTTAATATCATTTAATAATTAATTACTTAAATATTTTACAATATTTTTATTAATAAAGTGTAGGGGCAAAATCGTAAACTTTAAAGATAGGAGTTTCCTCTTGAATCAACAACATACCTGATAAATAATCTATTTTTTATGTAATTAATGTTAAGTTGTGGAGCCTGATATTGTATTGATGTACTGTACTCAGAAACTTGCCCGACGAGCTCCGAAAGGCTCAGGGTACTGTAGCAACGGTCAAAACACTGTAATAATCAAAACACTGTAGCAACAGTCAGGATACTATAGCAACGGTCAAGATACTGTAGCAACGGCGAGAAATGGCACTGTAGCAACGACTAGGGTCCTTAGAAAGTTGTATAAATAGGAGGGCCATTTCATTTGTTAAGTATCCACAAATCCAACAATCTTGTAAAACATTCCCCAAGTGATCTATGTGTATAAATGTATTCAGTGTAATTGAAAATATTCGGATATCATTAATATATATAACCCTATCACCGTGGAGTTTACCCATTGGGCGTTACGACGAAAGTAACTTTTCTTCTTCTTCTTAGATCTTCAGATCGTATTTCCTAACAATTGGTTCCCACCGTGGGGCAAAAATCACTATGATCTGTGTAAATGGAGAGTTCAAAGATCGGAATCGAAAAGTTTAATGGATCCAATTTTGGTTTCTGGAAGATGTAGATCCAAGATTATCTATATCAAAAGGATCTTCACGAACCCTTATATCCATGAAAGAAGAAGATTGGAAACTCAAGGATCGTCAGGCGCTGGGTTTGATTCGGTTAACTTTGTCCCGAAATGTGGCTTTCAACTTCGTCAAGAAAAAGACAACGGCGAATCTATTGAAGTCACTGGCGAATATGTACGAGAAATCCTCTGTGATAAACAAGGTATACTTGATGCGTAGATTCTTTAATTTACAGATGTCGGAGGGTGGACCTATTGCAGATCATATAAATGATTTTAATATGATTGTTAGTCAACTGAGTTCTGTGGAGATTAATTTCGACGATGAAGTTAAAGCGTCGATTTTGATGTCATCTTTACCCGAATCTTGGGATAGTGTTGTTGTTGCGATTAGCAGTTCTCGTGGATCTGAGAAACTTAAATTTAATGAAATCCAAGATATAATTCTCAGCGAAAGTATTCGCAAGCGAGAAATTGGGGATTCATCGGATAGTGCTCTCAGTGTTGATCAAAGGGGAAGAAGCAAATCGAAGGGACAAAGCACACATGGTAGATCAAAGTTGAAGGAACGTGGAAAATCTCCACATATATCAAACGTTAAGTGTTGGAATTGTGGAGAGAAGGGTCATGTTAAAAATGAAAGCAACAAACCCAAGAAAAAGCAGAAGCATAAGTCTGGAGATGATAATGATTCTGTAAATTCAGCAGAAGACATTGGGGATGCTTTAATCCTTAGTGTGGATAGCCTACTCGAGTCCTGGATATTGGATTCGGGTGCATCCTTTCATTCATCTCTAAGCAAGGAATTGTTTAGAAATTTCAAGTCTGAAAATTTTGGGAAAGTGTATCTTGCTGACAATAAGCCTATGGAGGTTCACAGAAGAGGAGATGTTTGTATACATACTCCAGCTGGTAATCAGTGGATGTTGCAGGATGTCAAATATGTTCCTAGACTAAAGAAAAATCTTATCTCTGTTGGTTAGTTGGATAGTATAGGTTTTGAAGTGTATCTTGAAAAGGGCTCATAGAAGGTTGTGAAAGGTGCTATGGTTGTAGCGCGTGGCATAAAATTTAGAACTTTATACACTACTGCAGGGTGTATAAATGCAATTGTTGTTGCTGAGGCTATTTCTGGGTCAAGTCTGTGGCTTAATAGACTTGGACACTTGAACATCAAAGGAATGGAGATGTTGGTTGCAAAGGGAGTTTTGGATGGTCTAAAAGCTGTTGATATGGGACTTTGTGAGAGCTGTGTTATGGGTAAACAAAAATGAGTTAGCTTCACAAAGATTGTGAGAGAACTAAGGAAAGCGACATTGGAAATAGTCCATACAAATGTTTGGGGAGCAACTCCAGTCTCGTCACTTGGTGGATCCAGATTCTATGTTACCTTCATTGATGATTTCAGCAGGAAGGTATGGGTTTACTTTCTCAAGCACAAATCAGATGTGTTGGCCACCTTCAAGAGGTGGAAGGCTGAAGTTGAAAATCAAATAGGGTTGAAAATCAAATGTCTGAGATCTGATAATAGTGGCGAGTATGACAAGCCATAATTTAAGGTACTTTGTGCAGCTGAGGGAATCATAATGTTAAGAACAATTTCCGAGAAGGCGAGGCAGAATAGAGTTGCTGAGAGGATGAACAAAACATTGAATGAGCATGTATGGAGCATGAGGATACACTCTGGAATGCCAAAGATGTTTTGGGCAGATGCTGTGAACACGGCTGCATATTTGATTAACAGAGGACCATCAGTTCCTTTGGGTTTCAAGATTCCAGAAGAAGTATGGACGGGAAAAGAACTCAAGTATTCTCACTTGAGGACTTTTGGTTGCACAACTTATGTTCATATTGATCCGGAGAAGAGAGACAAGCTTGATGCTAAGGCTGTGAAGTGCTACTTCATAGGCTACGGTTCTAATATGTTTGGTTATAGGTTTTGGGATAATAAAAATAGAAAAATCCTAAGGCACTGTGACATGACATTTGATGAGAACGTCTTGTACAAGGATAAGGATATATCGGGTTCAGAGAATACAAAGCAAGTGAGAGTTGAATTTGAGTTGCAGAGGAGTTCACCTAACAATATTTCCACTGAAACTAAAGAAACTCAAGAGACGATTTCTGAAGAACCTGAGGTGGAACAAGTAACATCAGAGCAGACGTTGAGGATATCATCCAGAACCATTAGGGCACCAGATAGGTATTCACCTTCATTACATTATCTGTTGCTGACTGATGAAGGAGAACCAGAGTCTTTTGATGAGGCCTTACAAGTGGAGGATTTAATCAAGTGGGAGCAAGCCATGGATGATGAGATGACTTCACTTGAGATGAACAACACGTGGGTGTTGACTGAGCTGCCTACAGGGAAAAGAGCTTTGCTGAACAAGTGGGTATTTAGGATCAAAGCTGAATCAGATGGAAAAAGGAGGTTCAAGGCCCGACTGGTGGTTAAAGGATATTCACAATGAAAAGGTATTGATTATGCTGAAATATTTTCTCCTATTGTGAAATAAACTACTATCAGAATCCTTTTCAGTATTGTTGCATCGAAGAATTTATATCTTGAGCAAACGGTTGTAAAAACAGAGTTCTTACATGGAGATTTGGATAAAGAAATATATATGCAACAACCTGAAGGATTTGTAGTTCTAGGCAAGGAACACATGGTGTGCAAGCTCACTAGGAGTTTGTACGGGATGAAGCAAGCACTTCGATAGTGGTATATAAAGTTCCACTCCTTCATGAACAAGAATGGTTTTCACAGGACTGAAAAGGTTCAGTGTTGATATTTCAAGAAATACACTGATTCTTATGTATTTCTACTTTTGTATATAGATGACATGCTGATTACAGGACTGAATATGAAGGAGGTAAACTCTCTGAAGGCAACCCTATCATCAGAGTTTGAGATGAAAGACTTAGGTGCAGTAAAACAGATTCTTGGGATAAAGATTTCTCGGGATAGATCAGCCGGCACCTTAAATTTGTCCCAAGAGTAGTACATTGAGAAGGTGTTGTCCAGATTCCGGATGAATGATGCTAAATCCAAGACTACTCCTTTAGCAAACCATTTAAAATTGTCAAAGGAGCAGTCACCAAAGACAACTGAGGAGCATGAGAACATGGCACAAGTTCCATATACTTCTGCAGTTGAGAGTTTAATGTACGTTATGTTCTGCACTAGACCTAATATAGCACATACAGTGGGAGTTGTTAGCAGGTTCATGGCAAATCCAAGGGAAAGAGCATTGGCAAGCTGTGGAGTAGCTTCTAAGATACTTGAAAGGTACATCTAATACTTCACATTGTTATCGTAATGGCAAAGTAGTCTTACAGGGTTTTGTGGATGCTGATCTAAGTGGAGATGTGGATTCGAGCAAGAGCACATCCAGGTACATTTGCACTATAGATAGAACAGCGGTCTAGTTGGATGTCTAAACTTCAGAAGTGTACTGCCCTTTCGTCTACTGAGGCTGAGTACATAGCAATAGTTGAAGCTGGGAAAAAGATGATATGGTTGGTGGATTATCTGAAAGAATTAGGCAGGAAGCAGTGCTAGAAAATTCTTTATACAGATAGTCAGAGTTCCATACAACTGGTGAAGAATCCAGTATATCATTCGAAGATGAAGCACATCCGAAGATGGTACCATTTCACTCGGAGGTCAGTGGAAGATGATGACCTGTGTTTGGAGAAGATAGAGGGTGCACAGAATCCAGCAGACATGTTTACCAAGTGTGTTGGTATTGAAAAACTGATGTTGTGCAAAACCTTGGTTGGTCTTCTATAGGTTGTACAGAAGAAAGTGTTGCAATAGGGTGAAGATATTGATGATAGAGAAAATTTTTTTTTTTGGAATACATTTATTGTTTTGGAAGCTGATTAGACCAGTCTCCAAGTGGGAGAATTGTTAGATTGTGGAGTCTGATATTGTATCGATGTACTGTGCTCAGAAACGTGTCCGACGAGCTCCAGAAGGAGGGTACTGTAGCAACGGTCAAAACACTATAGCAATGATCAAAACACTGTAACAACGGCCAGGATACTGTAGCAACGGTCAGAACACTGTAGCAATGGTCAGGATACTATAGCAATGGTCAAGGTACTGTAGCAACGACTAGAAATGGCACTGTAGCAACGACTAGGGTCCTTAGGAAGTTGTATAAATAGGAGAGTCATTTCATTTGTTAAGTATCCACAAATACAACAATCTTGTAAAACATTCACCAAGTGATCTCTGTGTATAAATGTATTCGGTGTAATTGAAAAATATCCGGATATCATTAATATATATAATCCTATCACTGGAGTTTACCCATTGGGCATTATCACGAAAGTAATTTTCTTCTTCTTCTTCTTAGATCTTCAGATCGTATTTTCTAACAATTAGGGCATTTCATTACTTAATATTAAGTTAAGGAATCATCTTGGCCAATGTTATGTGTCATGATGGTGTTAGTTTGGGCTACATCCCGGTCCAAGGAAATCAAAATAGAAGTGTTTGACTTTATAACACAACTAGTTCCTAGGATGTTTGCCTCTACTTTTTCTGCGACCAACATCAGAGGAACTACAAAAATAGTAGTGTCACCATATCAAGCTTTCCTTGATCTTTCCTTCGCCAATGCATCTTCCACCTTGTTCTGTTCTCTATACACATGCTTCAATCTACTTCTCCCAACTTGCTCATTAAGTACTTGCATTCATAGAGGAGATTGTCATGTTTCAAATTTCCTGTCTCAAACATTTTTATGACCTCCCGTGGATCAGCATTTATTTCCAGAGGTGCGATTCGATGCTGAATGGCTATTAGGAGCCCTTTCCTAAGGGCTTTGATTTCTGCTTCCATGGGGGTTGCATAAGGGATCAGCTGCCTGGCCATAGACATGGTCATATTTCAAATTGCACTTTGCATTTTTGAAAGTGTTATTGTTTCTGTTCAACCATATGTGCCACAAGCAGTAGCATAAGAAAGTGTCCCAGTTGAGCCAAGGATTGAAGGGTTTGTGCTTGGTACTCAACAAATACTGCATCCAGTCACTTTCATTCAAGTTTCCCTCATTTGGGGTTGTGGGGTCTGTGTTGTTTCTTCTAATCTCTTCCCAGAAGGATTGGGCTACTCTGCATTGGAAGAAAACATGGTTGATCTTCCTTTGGGTGGTCACAAATTTCGTATTTTGGGTTAACATTCAGCCCCCTAGAGTGTAGCAAATGGTTTGTTTGTGTTCTCCCATGGTATAGGACCCATAGAAAGGTTTTAACCCTATTGAGGATTTTAGCCTTCCAGATTTGTCTAAAATCAGTGTTGCTAGGGCTGTCCTCCATGCCTTTTCCAATTATAAAATTGTAAGTGGAGGCTGTTGAGAAGAAGCCATCGTTAGTGAGCCCCCATATTCTCTTGTCTTCCTTCTGTTGTCCTACGTTGAGGGTTTGCTCTTGAATTATGTCTTGGAGCCTATCGGGCAGTAGCATGGACAGTGTTTCCAGATTCCAGTTTCCTTCATTGTGGAGGTCAGCCACCTTAAGGTGACTCTCATTTTCCTTTAGAGGTCCCTGTACGTAGCTTCTGAGAGAGTTTATGTTTGGAAGCCACGCATCCTCAAAGAAACTAACCCTACTTCCTGTATGAACTACCCATCTTGTAGCCCCTGATAACTAATCTGAGACATAGTGTTGGAGCACTATTGATTTACTTTGCGTATGAAGACCTCAAAACCAGAACGCCTTATCATCTATTCAACTAGCATTTCCTTGATGACCATGAGTGACTCCGCTAATGGTTCGGTGCATGACTTTACCTTTGTATATGTATTTAGACATCATTCTTAGTAATGTTAATTAGCCATTTTCTTTAACTTGATTTTTTAAAAATAATTTTGGTAACAAATTTGTAGGAATCTCATTTTTGCCCCCTAAATTAACATACAATATGTTGTATAATAGCAGGTGAAATTGTCTTGTCATTTGTTGACGTGATTCCATGGGAAGATATTGGATTGTTCGTAGCGGAGAAGGGTGTTCCTCAAGAAATACCGAGGAAGCAGAGATTGCTTGTCAATCCTTCAATGAAACAGGCAATGTTATTTCAACAACCTGCTCAATGAGTTGATGCTTTTCACCAAATCTTGAATGGACTTGCTTGTAAATTACCCCATCATTACAAGACCATGTACGGAGACAATATCTTAAACTGGACTGCTGGTCCAGTTGGTGAGGGCAAGAGCAGCCCCACACACCCTCTTGACCAGGGAAGAACTAGCTAGGATGAGAATTTTATTAGTAAACTCGACTACTCGAGTTCCGTTATTTTAAATTTCCAACTGAAACTTCAAAATAAAAAGCAGTATTGTCTTTAAAGAAAGTACACATAAAACCACACATACAGGAGAAACAGTAAAGGACAGACAGAATATGTGTTTTGGCTCTAAAAGATTAAACACAGGGCATATAACATAATAGAGAATTGTTCCAAACTTTTCTTCTTCTTCTTCCTTTTTCCCCAAAACAAACCCCAAAAAAAACTGTCAACAACTTCATAGCACAATTACTTTGTAAAAGCTCGAATATTTGGCCTCCCATCCTATTCATAAAATAGTTCACATTTGAAAAAGACCTAACATTTGAGATTTATTTGGCAATCTATATATTTGTTGGCGTTGTTTTCAAAATTCGAGTACTATTATTTAGTATTCTTCTCATTCCATGGTGTTAATGGCGAATCAACGGCATTATTAACATCTACTTGAGATTTGGAACAGTATCAATAGCAAAACAAAAAGTTCAAAACATAATCAGTAATCAATCCAAGAGTGGAAATTTGGTCGTTATGATTCTACTAAAACGACCAACTTTATCTCTTAAATTTGACTTGGTACTATTACCCCTTGTTTGGATGGTTGTTATCCATTGTATTATATTGTATTGTTAGTTTCAATACAATGTTTGTTTTGATTGTTACTTAAATTTCATTGTATTGTATCATTTAAATCTATTGTTAAGTAACGACGAAAAGACCCATTTTAAGTAACGGTCAATTTTGTGTGGTCGCGTTGTTACATTTAATATCTTCTTCTCGTTTTTTACTTTACTAGTTTCTGGACACGTGCCTTGCACGTGGAACCCATGTAAATTTTTATAAATCTATTAGAACGATTAAAATTTTATGAAAACATGCGTGCTTTGAACTTTGTTTAGTATTTAACTTACTTCCAATGAAGTCGCAAATGACTAATTCTAATTTGAGTCCAAATAAAAAACTTACAACAATTAGAAATTTATGAAATACTAAATTAAATAAGTCTAATAAAGAGAAAAAAATAGAGAAGAAATTTTTTTAATATATATATTGTTCGTAAGACTTTAATCATAACAATGTATGAAAAAAAGAAATATATAGAATCAATACATAATTTTTGTATTCTTGTCTATATCTTCTCTCCAACCAATCAAAATTCAAGAATCTTCTACATCATGAACTAAAACATAAAACAAATAATACAATAGTGTTAAGTGCTTCACTATTTTTTTAACAGTAGAATGCAATGGATGTCCTATGAAGCAAAAAAGATGAATTATATAATAAAATTGGGGGAATATCAAAAGATATCTTAAAGCTTGAAATTAAATAGTTAGACGTTACGAAGAATATGAAAGTTATAAAAGTTATGAATATGAAGAGTAACAATTAAATAAATAATTAAATATGAGTTAGACTTTATAAAGGACTTTTTTTAATGGTATTGTTGTAATAACTTAACTTTGTAAAGGTATTTTGGTATCTCAACTTTCAACTTTTTTTTTTTCACTTTTAGTAATATATAAAATTTATTATTTAAGAATTCTATTTTATCATTTACCCTATCTTTTAATGGTACCTACCATATATTTGTCAATTTCTTGTAGGTTTATCATTCAAATTATGGATGTATGGAATTTTATATAATGATGAAAAACAATAGAATCTATCCAAATATTGTATTTCATTGAAATAGTACAGTATGATATAATACAATTAAATACAACACAATACGATACATTATGAAACAATACATAACAACCATCCAAACAAAGTGTTAGTGTCCGGTAAGAACTGTTAAATTAGTAACCAATCCAAGAGTGAATGTTACAGACATGATTTTAAGCTACACGTAAGGAGTCAAGGAAACAGAACTCTAGAAGCTAGATCAATAGTGTGCTTACCTGATAGATAAATAGAGCTGGCATTTGAGGGCCAAGGTATGATGATTGTTCTACTTCTGGATAAAAAGTTTGAAACCACAATTTTGCCGGTCTTCAACTTGTGTTTCCCGGATATCCTTGGCTGATTCAACGAGTGATTATTTGCATGTGATCACCTCAATTGATTTTAGAGACGGTATGCCACCAAAGCGAGAAGGGATCTCCTCAAGATATTGCAATCTTCTTAACACCAAGTGCTCAAGGCATGGAAAAACATCATCGGAAAACTTCCATTCAAAAAAAAGAAGTATTCTGGAATTTCAATAATTTGAGGTGGCGGAACTCCTCATCAGTCACTTTCCATACTTTGGATTGTTGATTCTTTCCTAACAACAAGTTGGATTACAAAGGAAAAACACATGTTAATTTGTTAGTCAACAAATTAATGTGAAATCAAATGGT
>JAOTQR010079329.1:0-10638 GCA_025774065.1 Solanum ossicruentum
AGCGTCACCAATTGGAAGCTTGCTGTCCATGTGTTGTTTTGCTATGTATTTGGGCTGCCAAAGTGTGTCTATTGGCTACTAATGCCACTTTCATCCCTTCCTATGTTGTGGATAAGTATTTGGAGGAAGGGAAGGTTATCTTGAGATAGTAACAAGGTCATACAACGAGGTATGTAAGGTTACTTGATTTCATATCACTTGGCATGAAACATAGACCCTTTGGTAAGTAAAGGCATTTATCTTTTCCAACATGACAATCAACCATGCCTCCACTATTTTACATGTTCATATGTTCCATATATGTAGTTACCTCCAATGCTATATACACACTTGGACACCCCCGCGACATGAATTATTGTTACTAAGTAAAGTTCACAAGATGTTTCATTTCATATGCATTTCACGGATTGTATAACATACTCCCTTCATTACCATAATGTCTTATATGATTTTTCTACATGTTTTATATTGCATATACAGCCATAAAGTCTCAATATTATGACCACCAAAATAATAATCTCAAAGGTAATTGAAAGATAAAGTATACAATTTTGATGGGTGGTAGCCCGAGGGGGTTCAAGAAGAACTAGCATAGGGACGATCCCAATATAGTATTACGGGTGGTAGCCCGAGGGGGTTAAAGAAGAACCTAGCATAGGGACGATCCCGATACAGTTTACCACTGATCAGTTGGTCATTGATATTACAGCTGTGCATAGATTTTACAGTACAGATTTTACAGTAAAGGTAAAGTAATATAAAGAACATAAAGTACATGATCCCACAGTATAACTAAAGGTGGTCCTTTATGCTCTATCAGTGTACAGTTTCATTTGAGTTGTTATATTATACACAATATTTGCTACCTTACATATTCAGTACATTATCTCGTACTGAGTCCCTTTCGGGGGACCTGTATTTCATGCTGCAGGTACAGGTGCTAGTAGATCTCCACAGTAGGAGTACAGGATATTCAGCTGCTGTCTCCAAGCTCCAGGTTGCTTCGGAGCTTTGTATTTGTATAGAGCTTATGTTTATAATTTGCAGTCAGTTAAGACAGGGCCTGTCCCGACCCTTATTTGATACTTCCTATTATTTATAGGCTTTGTAGACTATGTAAATTAAAGTATAGTTATGTCTCGTACTTTAGACAGCGTGGCCCCAATGGCCTAGTCATATGCATTTTCTTTTGGCCTATTATCACTGTCTATCTACTTTAAAGTATGTTAAAAGGTGGAAATCCCTTATAATATGTATAGAAAGAGCATAGTTATAGGTTGGTTTTCCCGAGCCTCATCGGCAACGGGTGCCAGTCCGCCCTATCAGGACTTGGGGCGTGACACTTATGATCGATGAAAACATCAACATGGACCCTATACAAGTAATGACAACAAGTCTTCAAAGAAAATACCACGGCGGCCAATTCAAGGTCATGGGTAGGACAATTCTTTTCATGCACCTTGAGTTGTCTAGAGGCATAAGTTATCATCTTACAATTTTTCTTCAAAACAAAACCCAAACCAATTTGTAAGGCATCACAATACACAACAATCTCTTTTGGTAGAAACAATCTAGGAGCAGAGACAAGCTTATCCTTCAAAGTTGGAAAACTCTTTTCATTCTCATCGATCCACACAATTTTACATTCTTTTGGATCAGCTTAGTCATGGGAGAAGCTTCTAATATCCGATGGAGTCAAAGGTCTTGGCCAATTTTTAATCAACTCTGTCTTTTTAGGATCCACCTTAATACCATCACCCGACACCACATGACCTAGAAAGGCAACCTCTTTAAACCAAAACTCACATTTTTTGTATTTGGCATACAACTTCTTTTCCCTTAAGATTTGCAACACCACTCTCAAGTGATCCATATGCTCCTCCTCACTATGGGAATAGATTAAGATATCATCAATAAAAACCACCACTAACAAATCAAGGTAGGGTTTAAAGACCCTATTCGTAAGATCCATGAAGATAGACGGTGTATTAGTCAACCCAAAATACATAACCACAAACTCATAGTGCCCATACCTAGTGCAAAAGGCGATCTTGGGAATGTCATACTCTCTCACCTTCACTTGGTGATACCCAGACCGAAGATCAATCATATATAAGTGATTGGCCCCTTGAAACTGGTCAAAAAAATCATCAATCCTTGGTAAAGGATACTTATTCTTTATGGTAACCCTATTAAGTTGCCAGTAATCAATACACATCCTAAGAGAACAATCCTTCTTCTTCACATACAATATTGGTGCACCCCAAGGTGATTGACTAGGCCTAATAAAACCCTTCTCCAACAAATCCCTCAATTGCTCTTTCAACTCTTTTAACTCCGTCGGGGCCATGTGGTAAGGGAGGATAGAAATGGGTTTAAGTATCGGGAAGGAGGTTTATGCCAGAGTCTATATCCCTTTCAGGAGGAAACTTGAGAAGCTCATTAGGAAAGACATCAAGGAATTCATTAACCACCGGAATTGACTCTATAGGAAAGACTTTAGACTCAACATCCCTAAACCTCACAAGATGACAGAGACGCCCCTTAGAAATCATCTTTTGGGCTTTAATTCAAGAAATGAATCTACCTTTGACCAGCATATCATGAATCTCCCACTCAAGGATGGGTTCATTAGGGAATTGGAATTTGACTCTACGAGTTCTAAAATCAATAGAGGCATAATATGCATGCAACCAATCCATTCCAAGAATGACATCAAAATCCACCATATCTAAATCAACAAAATCACAAGGCAATATTTTATGCAAAATGAATATGGGACGATTCCTATAGACCCTTCTAGCAAAAATGGATGCACCAATGGGAGAAGACACCTCATATGGCTAACACAACAATTTGGGTTAACATGAAACTTTTTGGCAACAAAAGAAGTAACAAATGAAAGAGTGGCATTCGAGTCTATCAATGCATACACATCAAAATCAAAGAATTTTAACATACCAATGACGATATCAGGCACCTTATCTACCCTTGCCTCCCTTGAAAAGTATAGAACCGATTGTGCCTTATGGGACCATCTTGTTGACCTCTCCTTCCTATAGAAGTTGCATTAGCACCTTGGTCTTGTGGATGACCATCTCTACCCCTGTTGCGATTATGAGGATAATCAATCACCTTATGACCCACTTCTCCAAACCAAAATAAGCATTAGTATCCTTCAAACATGGGCCATTATGACCTCTACCACATCTTGGACGCATAGGATTAGGTACCATACCACCACTACCTGGGACCCTTGGGTTGTCATTAGCAAACCTCCTAGTAGGAGCATTGGAAGACCTTTGGCCTTGATGAAGCCAGCCAACCTTAGGACTTTGGAATCTACCTTCAAAACGGACCCTCTTGGCCTCATTACCTCTTCTCTTTCTCAACTTTTCCCCATCTAATTATTCTGCATAAGACATGAGGCGGGAAAAATCCATATCACCTATCAACATGGCAGCGTGACACTTCTCGTTCACTAAATTGGATACACCTATCATAAAATTATTCATCCTAGAACTTGGCTCGGCCACCAATTGTGAAGCATATTCGGAGAGCTGGTTGAACTTGAGGGCATACTCCCTGACACTCATTGAACTTTGCTTTAAATTCATGAATTCCATCATTTTAGCCTCTCTTTGCTCAAAAGGGAAGAACCAGTTGAGAAATACCGCCTTAAACTCCTTCTAAAGAATCACATTGTTGTTCCCCTTCTCCACTTCCCATTGGGTAAACCATATTTGGGCCATCCCCTGAGTTGGTAAGACGCCAACTCCGCCTTCTCCTCTAATCAAACCCCTATAATAGACAACACTTTATGAACCTCATCAATAAATTTTTGAGGGTCCTCATCCACTTTAGACCCATGGAACTCCGGTGGGTTCATCCTTATAAAATCTCTCACCCTAGTAGGTGCATGAAGGGCTTAGGTCCCTTGGTTGACTTAATTAGCCATGGCTTAAGCTAACATAGTAATAGTATCCTGGAACTCTTCATGGGCCACTCCCCCATATTGAGGAGCTTGAGGAGCGGGAGGGGCCGGTTGCTCCTCGGGAGTGCGGGCTTTTCTTCCCCTCAGTATAGGCATGATCTAGCATAGCAAAGAACATTTGTTAGGGGAAAACCTCACCTTAACTTCTATAGCATGACATAGATAAAGAAGAAGGGAAACATTTCCTAAAATGCCTCATAGCCTTTTACTCATAGTCGTGGTACACTTTACAACCATGAACAAGACTTTAATCGATGCGGTGCATTGGATGCCAAGGACCATTAACAACATAGTGCTCTAATACCAAGTTTGTCACAACCTAAGCCTAGGGCCTATGCATGACAAGGTAAATGGGAACCTGAAGAGACCAAAATAAGCCACATAGCATATCATTTACACATCCTTGGTCACGAAAATGATTAAACAACAACCAGAGAGTAAAAATAGGGATAAAGGGACTAAGGGAAGTCTTTAATAACATAAATCATGGAAGAGTCTAAGCTCAAGCATAATTACAGCATTAGTTCCAATAACACCTCTAAACATAGACAAGGGTGGGGGCCAAGACACTTTCCGGGCTCACCTCATAGTATAAAGAGTTCAACATTAAGAAAGGAAAAAGGCAAGAATAGCATAGCTAATGTCCCTGAACTTAGAGGACTCACAAATAGCTTATCTTCAAGATGACCAACTAGCTACGGGGAGGATGATCGTGAGGATCTTAGGTTTTTACTTGGTAACATCATATAGACATAGATATGCTTTAGTACATTTGAATGTACTAAGTATGTAGGCTGCAATGCAACAAGAGATAAGCAACGTTGGCAAAATGCATAAACATAGGCAATATATGGTATAGTAATAATATGACATGTATGATCAATGCTTGAATTAAAACATGCTTATATAGAATATATTACATGTGCAGGAAGAGACCATCATCATATACCAAACAAACTATTACTTGGAATCCAAGTCATACCACCCCTCGGGAAGTGATTGATGAATCTATCCCTCAATTGGTAGATGGATATACCACCCCCCATCAAAATGATTGAGGAATCTATCCCTCAATTGGTAGATGGGCATACCACCCCCATCAAAGTGATTGAGGAATTTATCCCTCAATTGGTAGATGGGCATACCACCCCCATCAAAGTAGTCAAGGTATATACCCCTCAACATAGTGGATGGGCATACCACCCCCCATCAAAGTGGTTGAGGCATATCACCCCCTCAAATAGGTGTGGTCAACTTGCAACACTAAAGATACTTTTCATGAAATTGACACATAAATATATTTCTTTCATCATCACAAAGTCATTTGACTCATAGGCCATGCAATAGGTCATCAATAACTCAAGAATCCTAAACTGGATATTTTATCAAACACTTGGAGGGTGTGTAACATTAGTTCAAAATCATGCAATTCAAGAGTGAAATCATGTGAGAAAACTTAGTATAAATCAACTTACCAACACTTGGTAATACCCTCATGCAAGATACATTGAAATCCCTTATCAAATCTCATAATAGATCATAGTTCATATCTTGAAACATGTTTAAACAATCAATATTTTATCAAACCCCAACATATTCTATCATCAATTCATAGTAAGAAGTACCCAGAGATAAATCAACTTGAAAACATGCAATTTACATAAAAAGGAAGGTTAGGAACCATGGGTGAAAGGACCCAATGGTTGAAACCCATATACCTCAAATTTGGAGATTTCCTTGATGATGCTTTGATTGAGAACTTGAAGCTTGAATGAAGTTCTTGAGATCCAGAATTGAGTTTAGGATACTTAAATTTGATGAAATATTTGGCTAAGTGTAAGAGAGGGTTTAGGGAAATGTCTTAAATGATATGGGGTTGAAAAATGACTAAGTATATATGTTTTTATGCATAGGAAGGCTTAGGCCAAAGACCTCAAGGTCTTGGACCAAACTAGATAAACTGGTAACAAAAATTACAGGTCCGCGCCTTAGTCACATCGCGCCAAGGGTGCAGATCGATTATTTGTTTTATCAACTTTGAAAAATTAAATTTTGATATGGTTGCTCTAAAGTTGGTGTTATACCCATTCCTCGTTCAATTTTTCCCCTTGATCACAAATATGAAGTCGAATTTTTGATATCACACACGGATTTTGACATACATGGAAATTATGAATTTGGGCATTTTCGAGGCACGTTTTAAGGCACTTTTTGGAGAGTTTCATTTGATTAACTAGATCCATTATGGATTTAATTCATTCTTTACCTAAAAAGTATGGAATGACTATGGCAATATTAGCCGGATTGTTGTACAATCACTAGCTCATAAGTGATTGTTGTTGGAGAAGGGAAACTCCCAAAAAGGTTCTATACTTATAGTATTCTGATTGGATTTGATTCAGATTGGATGGGATTGGATTGGTATTGATTGGTTATTGTCTACTCTTTATGTTCACTTTAGATAGTCATTTGACATTCTAATTGAGTATTTTCTGAGTTGATGTTATTTTATATTATTCTACCTATATCTGTTTCATTTAGCCATTTTACATACTCATACATTCTGTGTACTGACGTCAATTTGGGCTGCATCATTTCATGATTTAGAGACTGGAACTAGAGATCTTTAACAAGTGCTTCATTGAAGATCTTTTCCATTTTTCAGCTGATTGGTGAGTGCTCCCTGATCTGGAAGGATTCACTTTTTATTTCGTCTAGCTTTTAGAGTTAGGCTTTAGACTTGCTTTCATTTTTATTTAAGGTAGCCATGGACCTATCATTGGCATCACTGAAATGTTAAGGGAGGCTTCATAGACTAGAGTTTATTTGTTGACGGGATATTGTTTGAGTTACTTCCTTTCATACTAGCCTCATTGACTTGATTTGGCCATTTATATATTGAGATTTGTTCACCCATTTACTAAATTTAGTCTTCCGCTGATATGATGAATATTGATTGATTGAATGTGATGAGGCCAAGTGGTTTGCTTGGGGACTAGTAATAATCTCTAATTTCCAGCCACATCCAGGGTACCCTCCTGAGGCGTGATAGATACATAGCCATCATCCAATTGATACATAAAAACGTGATTGATTTGTTTTGAAAAAGGAAAAAAATTGAAGATCAGTTAAGGAATTCCAAAATTTAAGGAATTAAATTGCCATTCAAACTATCACAAAAAAAATCAGGGAATCAAATTGCTATTTAAACTCTTACCCAAAAATCATGGGATCAAATTGCCATTTGAACTTTCGCCCATCAGATCGTAATTGACTCTTTTTCAATTAAGTTTCAAAATTCAAATTATATTACCAAAACCTTTTTCAACAAAAAATGCAGAAACAAAATCATTTTGAGAAAAAAAAATTTCATATGTTAATCTCAAAAAGACTATTGCTACATAGTATTTTATTCATCTAATGTCCCCTGGAATATGTTCATCAACAAATTTGAATTGGAACAATGAAAGCCTAATAGTTCCCAATGGTACTTATCCTTTCACTTCTAACAATTGCATCATATATGGATGTAAACCTGCCCTAGAAAAGCAACCTCGTTGTACCAAAATTCACATTTTTCATATTTTGCAAACAACCCCTCATACCTCAAGACTTGCAACACAACCATCAAGTGATCCACATGCTCTTCCTCACTCGTAGAATAAATCAATATATCATCAATAAAGATCAGCACAAACATGTCAAGGTAGAGTTTAAAGACCCTATTCATGAGATCCATAAATATAGCTGATGTATTTGTCAACCCAAAGGACATAACCACAAACTCAAAGTGCCCATACCTAGCCTGAAAAGCCATCTTTGGTACATCACACTTCCTCACCTTCCATGGTGGTATCCGGACTAAAGATCAATCTTAGAAAACTGATTAGCCCCTTGTAGTTTATCAAAAAGGTCATCAATCCTTGGTGGAGGGTAATTGTTCTTTATGGTAACCCTATTAAGTTACCAGTAATCATTGCACATTCTTACAGAACCATCTTTTTTCTTCACAAATAACACTTGTGCACCCCAAGGTAACTTACTAGGCTTATGAAACCCTTCGCAAACAAATCCCTAAGTTGATCCTTCAACTTCTTCAATTTCGCCGAGGCCAGACGGTAAAGGGGAATGAAAATGGGTTAAGTATCGGGAAGGAGGTCTATACCAAAGTCTATTTTCCTTTCAAGAGAAACAATGGGAAGCTCATTCAGAAAGACATCGAGAAACTCATTGACCACTAGAACCGACTCAACAGGAAGGACTTTGGACTCAACATCCCCGCCCTCATAAGATGATAAATACAACCCTTAGAAATCAATTTTAGGCTTTAAGACAAGCAATGTATCTACCCTTGACCACCACATCACGACTTTCAGACTCAAGGAAGGACTCATTAGGGAATTAGAATTTAACCCTATGGGTTCTACAATCAATGGAAGCATAATATGCATCTAACCAATCCATCCCAAGAATGATATCAAAATCCACAATATCCAATTCAACAAAATCACAAGGCAAGACTTTCTGCAATATGAACACAGGACAATTTCTATAGACTCTTTTAGCAATAATGAACTCACCAACGGTGGTAGACACTTCATATGGTTCATACATCAATTCGGGACTCACATGAAGCTTTTTGACAATAAAAGGAGCAATAAAAGAAAGAGTGACACCCAGATCTATCAATGCATACACATCAAAATAAAAAACCTTTAACGTACCATTGATGACATCAGAGACCTCATCCACCCCTTGCTTTCCTTGAAGAGTATAGAATCTATTTTGCCTTGGAGCACCCCTTATTGGCCTCCCTTTGCCCTTGGACCCGCATTAGCACCTTAGCCTCGTGGATGGCCATTCTACCTTTGTTTTAAGCATGAGGACAATAAATAACCTGGTAACACGCTTTACTACAACCAAAACAAGCATTAGAATTTCTCAGACGTGGGACACTATGGTTTCTACAACATCTTTGGCACTTTGGATGAGTCAATCCACCATTACCACCTTAGAATCTCATATTATAATTAACAAATCTCTTATTAGGAGAATTGGAAGACCCTTGACCTTGGAAATTATGGCCTTGAGGAAATCGACCACCTATGGAACCTTGAAAACCACCTTCAAAACGATCCCTCTTGGACTCACCACTTCTTCTTTTTTTAAAGCTTTCCCCCCTCTAGTTGCTCGACATATGTTATGAGCTGAGACAAATCCATATCACCTACTAGCATTACGGTATGACACTCCTCATTAACCAAGTTGGGTACTCGCGACACTAATTTGTTCATCCTTGATCTAGGTTCGACAACCAATTGTGGAGCATACTTGGAGAGCTTGTTAAACATGAGGGCATACTCCCCCACACTCATGGAACCTTGCTTAAGGTTCATAAAGTCCATCATCTTAGCCTCCCTTAGCTCGATAGGAAAGAATCGATTGAGGAATACGACTTTGAACTCCTCCCAAGGAATATCATCATCATCTCTCCTCTCCAATTTCCATTGGGTGAACAAAATTTTGGATACACCTTTCAGTTAGAATGCCACCAACTTCGCTATCACCTTCGAATTGGCCCCCTTGATAGATAGCACTTTATACACCTCAGGGGTTCATTCATGTTAAATCCCTCACCCTTGAGGCAGGCATGGGATCATGTGGTGCTTTGGCACCTTGGTTCATTTGGTTGGTTATAGCACGGGCGAACATTCTGATTACATCTCAGAATTCTTGTTGGGATACCCTTCCATCTTGAAGAGCTTGAGGAGCGGGAGGGGCCGATTTCTTCTCGGGAGTATGGGCTCTCCTTAGTCTTCCCCTTGTAATCGAATGGTCTAGAATGAAACAAGGGCATTCATTAGGGGAAAAGCCTTATAGTTACACCTAAAGAATGATATAGACAATGAAGAAGTGAAACATTTCCTAAAATGCCTCATAGCCTCCCATTCATAGTTGTGGCATGCTTCACAACCATGAATAAGACTCTAATCGACGCGATGTGTTGGATTTTTGAGTACCATTAGCAACTTAGTGCTCTGATACCAAGCTTGTCATGACCCAAGCCTAGGCCTAGATGTGACATGGAGAAAGGAAACCCGAAGGGACCCTAAACAAGCCTCTTAGCATATAAATCACATATCCTTGGTTGCGAAAGCGAAATAACAATAACAAGAGATAAAATAAAAAGGAAGCGGGACTAAGGGAAGTCTTTGATAATCATAAAAGCATGTAAGAGTCAAGCTCATAGCATAAGTACATCATAATATCCAATAACACCTTTAACTTGGAATGGAGCAGGGGCCAAGACACTTTTCGGGTTCACCTTTATAATAACAAGTGTTCAACATAATGAAGTCTCAATAGCAAAAGTAATGTGTATTGTGTCCTCGGACTTGAAGACTCACCAATGCTTATCTCCAAAGTATCCAACTAGAAACGTGGAGGATGATCAAAGGAGCTTCGGTCCCTACATGGTAATATCATGTAGGCATAGAGTATGTGTTAGTACGGTTGAATGTACTAAGTATGCAGGATGCAATGCAACAAAGCATAAGACAATATAGTCAAAATGCATAATCATAACAATGAATATATAATCTCAATATGGCATGCATGATCAATGCTCGTAATAAAACATGCTT
>JAOTQR010079330.1:0-10638 GCA_025774065.1 Solanum ossicruentum
ACTGCTGGCTTTTCCTTGCAGGTGGGTTTAGTCAGTAAAACAGAGGAAACTCTGCCGAATTTTTTGTAAGATTGATATGTAGTAAATATGTTTTAGGATTTGGATTAGTGTCTAATCGGCACTAGTCACGGCCCCGGGGTCGGGTTGTGACAGATGTGAATCAGAATTACAAATTCAAACCTTAGATAGTGTTAGAATGAAGTTTATAAAAATGTTTACCTTTCTGTTTTGCAAGTTTGTGATGCCAAATTTATGCTGGAGAAAGGTTTGAAGTTTAGGATTTTCCCCACTTGTTACCCCCTTCGTCCCTTAGATTTCATATTTCTTAATTCAAAATTGTAATAATTATTATTAATAAAATAGTTTATTAGCTTTTGTTCCCTAACTCTAAACTCTAATTAGCAAATTTAGGCTTGATTTGGTTATAGTGAATCAGTTATATATTGTCTTAGGCCTACCTCTGGCTCCACGAGGCTCTTTGCACTTAGGACGTTTATTTTTACAAATTAATGTGTTGTTTTTATGCTATTTATCACGTCACTAATATGATTTTTTTTAATTTTATTTTTCATGTCTTCCCTTTCTCATAAGTTGACATGTTTGCGCACTCTGGCCTACGACACCAATCAAAAGGACCTCCTCCTACTCCCCCAAGTTTAAGTCATAAAAGAAAGGAAAAAATGATCGACAACAATGCTATCAAAAGGGTTGAAACTTCTGAAAGGGGACTTCAGTCGGATGATCTGACTTTAACGTTAGCAAGAAAATTCAAGAGCCGGAGAATAAGATGGTCAATATGCGTAATCTGGAAAGACTATCCATTTCTCTCGGCACCCCTTTTGGGGAGAATATATATGATCCAATTACTACAACTCAAACCACCCTCCCAAATCATCTTCTATTGATTCATCTGACCTCCCAAATTCAATCCAACCCCCCTTATATACCACCTTTGAGCACCCAATTTTCAAATGAAAACCATCAAATTTCATATTAATTAAGCACTTATGAACCAACATTGCACCCACAAAATCCTACCCATGTTCAAGATATGCCTCCTAAGTCCACTGCCAACATCTTAAAAGCCCATGCCTTTGGAACTCATGCCCACCATCCTATATATGTTGACACCTCTCTTTTAATCCATAACTATCATGAGTTAGAATTCTCTCAAAAGGATATGCTGATTAAATCCCTAATTGAGAGATTAGATAGTCTGACCAATAGAATGCGACATATAGAAGATAGTAAAGGGGTAATTGGCTTGAGTTATAAAGATCTATGCATGCACCCAGATGTTAAGTTACCTGAGGGATACAAACCTCCAAAACTTGAATTGTACAATGGTATCGAAGATCCCAATGCTCATCTGCACATGTATTGTGATAAATTGGTAGGAGTTGAAAAGAACAAGAAGATTAGAATGAAGCTCTTCATAAGAAGCCTCACAGGGGAAGCTCTTCATAAGAAGCCTCACAGGGGAAGCTCTGTCATGGTATATAGAACAATACTCACGAAAGTGGACAGGATGGGAGGATTTGGCTTCTGATTTCATGGATAGGTTTGGGTTCAATATTGAGAATGTGTCAAATGGCCCTATATTCAAAACTAAAGAAAAAGCCAAGTGAATCATTTCGAGATTATGTTATAAGATGGAGGTCTGAAGCTGCTAGAGCTAAACCTCCCATGGAGGAATCTCAATAGAAGGATTATCTTATTTGCGCCCAAGAATCTCAGTATTTTGATAAAATGATGCTTGTGGCAGAAAAGAGCTTCGGTGACATCATCAAGTGGGTGAAAGAATTGAAGAAGGCATTTGGCACCATTATCGACCTAGAGGCTTTACAAGCTATTAACAAAGCCTTGTCGTCATTAACAAAGCCTTGTCGTCTGGAGGTATGCCTAAAAATCAAAAGAAGAAAGAACTAGGTTCAGTAATGATGACACATAAAGCCCCTATAAGACACCAAATACCGACTCCACCACTACCACACTATCCTACATCACCATACACCACCCTCTTCCCTTTTATCCACTATTTACTCCATATCAAACTCCTCTCCCACCATATCAACAACCCACATACCCTGTTTATCATACCCAACCAACATATATTCAAACACCTCCACCTCCACCCCCTTAACGACCAAATTATATAAATTGCCCTAACTTTGAAAAAAAAAGCCCATCAAAAGCTATACTTCTCTGGCTGAACCCATATCCCAACTTTACGATAGAATTAAAGAGGCTGGCTATATCACTCCTATTCCTACTTTGAATCTAGATACTCAATCTAAATGGTATGATCCAAATAAGGTTTGTGGATATCACTCAAGAATGAAGGGATACACCATTGATGTATGTCGTGCTTTGAAGGATAAAATTCAAGACCTGATTGACACTAAGCTCATATATTTGAAGGATCATATGTCGAATACATCCAATAATCCACTCCTGAATCATCAATGAGCATGTTGAGATTCGGTCTTGACTGGTACTGTCCAAAGAAAAGGTTATTTGCACGAGTTCTATGAGAGAAACATCTACACTAGCAGAATAAATGAAGAAGTCTGGCATGAGTTCTCTTTTTAAAATAGTGTTTATTTAATGCTCTTTCATTCTGTATTTGGAACTATGTCAGACCTGATTCCTGTTTAAGATGGATACGTAGGAGCTCCTCTAGTGTTCGGTCACAAAGGGGTATGGGTTCAGCCAGAGAAGTATAGCTTCTTAAAATCAGTAACTGGGGCAAAATTTTTTAGAAGATTCTCAAAAATTCTTTTAGAGAATTTTGCACAAACTGGGGTAGAAACTTTTTAGTGGCTCTCAAAAATTTCAACAAAGTTGAATCCAGAATTGAAAGATTGGCCTTCAAGAGGACTTCAAGATGAAAGGCTGAATATCAACAACATATTGAGCGTGCGGGTTGAGCCAAAGCTATAGATCAACCTCTCCTTTTACAAACTAATAATTTTTCTTTGAACGCAGAAAAAATAGATATGCATGGTACGAGTGGCTCTTCGCGTCATACACTTTTCTTACAATGAAAAACGTTAAATTATCTTACTCCCTTTTTATATTGGCCTACTTCTCGTTGCTTACTGAAATTGCACTTAACATACTAAAGTTGCATAAAAAGAAATTGTATGAAATTGAATTTGCAGTCGGCCTACTTAATCTTGCATGAAATTGAATTTTACATGATTTGGCCTATCAAAATTGCATAAAAATGTACATGAAATTTCATTTTTGCATTGGCCTACTGAAAATTACATTTTTGCATTAGCCTACTAAAATTACGTAAAATTATATTTTTACATTGGCCTACTGAAAATTACATTTTTGCATTGGCCTACTAAAATTATGTGAAATTACATTTTTACATTAGCCTACTGAAAATTACATTTTTGCATTTGCCTACTAAAATTACATGAAACTGTATTTTTACATTGGCCTACTAAAATTACGTAAAATTACATTTTTTTTACGTCGGCCTACTAAAATTGCATTTGCCTAATAAAATTACGTGAAATTATATTTTACATTAGCCTAGTAAAATTACGTAAAATTGTATTTTTATATTGGCCTACTGAAGTTATATTTTTGCATTGGCCTACTAAAAGTACGTGACATTATATTTTGGTGCACTGAAATTGCATTTTTGCATTGACCTACTAAAATTACGTGAAATTACATTTATACATCGGCCTACTAAAAAAAATAATATATTGGCCTACTAAAATTACGTGAAATGACATTTTTACATTGGCCTATTTGAGTTGCATTGGCATACTAAAAGTACATAAAATTGCATTTTTTACATTGGCCTCCTAAAATTGTATTTTTACATTCGCCTACTAAAATTACGTGAAATTATATTTTCACATTGGTCTACTAAAATTACGTGAAATTATATTTTTACATTGGCCTACTGAAAATTACATTTTTGTATTGTCCTACTAAATTGCATGAAGTTGCATCTTTTATGCCTATCGAAATTGCATTTAACATCGGCCTACTAAAAATTGTGTGAAATTGCATTTTATATCGACCCACAAAAAATTGCGTGAAATTGCATTTTCACATTGGCCTACTGAAAATTACATTTTTGTATTGTCCTACTAAATTGCATGAAGTTGCATCTTTTATTGGCCTACCGAAATTGCATTTAACATCAGCCTACTAAAAATTGTGTGAAATTGCATTTTATATCGGCCCACTAAAAATTACGTGAAATTGCATTTTGCATTAGGCCTACTAAAAATTTGCATAAAATGATATTTATGGCCGGAGAACTGGCCATTCTCCTTCTGACCCATTTTCTTCCGCTTTCTTTCTCGATCTCATCTCTGTCTCAATTCTCAACTTTCGCCAATTTCAGGATGTTCCGGTAACAAAGTAGGAATATGAAAATTAGTTTGTGTTTTTGGAACTATATGACGGAAGCCAAATCGATTTTCGGTATGATCTTTTAGTTTTCTTTTATGTTCTGTTGGTTACCTGGTTTCACTCATAGGATAGATTTTGAGAATTAATATAGGTGCGAAATGGTTTCTAGAATGGCTCGTACGTGTCTCGCTTTGATATAATAATCCAAAATGATTAGTGATTTTAATTTCGGCCTACCTGATTGCGACTAATTTGGTTAATGTATTCAAGAATTCATGTTCTAGCTATTGTGATTATACTCTATTCGGATACATCCGTGCAGCACTACGAATTGGATTTCCTTTTGGAGCCTACATTGTGTGAAAAGTCTTTTTTATATGCAATCAAGTTATAAAATGACTCTGATTGTTCATATTGTCACGAAGCATGTTTGTGACGATTGTCCATAAGTGATTTGATTGTTGAAAAAGTATAATGTTTGTCCTTTTGACAGCTTGTTAATTTAATTACAAACCATCTTGTCACGCCTCGAGCCTACACCCTGGATGTGGTCGGCACTCGAAAACCATTTCTGGTCCCAAGTGAACCACCTGGCCTGGCTAACTTATTCAGCGAAAGATATTAATACGTAATGAACTAGAATGGGCTCAAATTTCATGAACTTAAAGATGCAATGGCAAGATATATAACTTAACTCAAAGTCATTCAAAACAATTTCAAAGAAATAACTTGATACAATATCTTTCCAGTCTACGAAGCCTCTAAAGTATTGATTCCGAATAAGGCACCGGAGTAGGCTCATGGGTACCTCAACAAAAATAAATACAAAGAAATGAAGACTCTCGGGCTCCTCTGGATGCAAAGAGGCCTCACCAACCGCTGATCGAGACTGCCCTACTAAGCATTTGCTAACGTAGACACCTGCATCTGCATCATGATACGATGCAGCACCAAAGGCGTTAGTACGTGGAATGTACGGTATGTAAGATGGCCAAAAAGTATGAAAGATAGAATACTTACTTTACAACTGCACCTTGAGATAACTTAACTAACAAAAATATGTCATGCATATGAAACATATATATTCTTAAACTTTTCAAAAGTGCAACTCAATATAAAAGGAACACTTACGTTAGTGCATTAATGTAACACCAGTGGAAAGACTAAAATACCCATAGAATTAACCATGCGCGTAACACGTCTTACCATGCTCCATTTGCAAATTGGAGACCAAATTTGCAATCAGTACGAAAAACTGAGTCAAAAAATGGTCTCGACTCGATTTTAACGCGACCGAGTCAAATTAAATTTTTCCAAAATTTCCAAAACAGTGGGCTTTCTGCGCCCCTTCCACGACGCGCCAGGGATGCGGAACTCCACTTGTTGTTTTTTGTGAATTTTGATGTAAATTGATTTTTTTGAAAAAAGAAATCTACATTGGCGCAATTCGCACCAGTATAAATTCGGGCTGTTTTTTTCTTTTAATTGGAAAGGGTAATTTCGACTTTTTTCACAGCCCATAATCCTAAACTAGTTGATTTTAAGTCAAATTTAGGCTCTAAATGTATAGAATTCTCGTTCATTCTTTCAAAAACGCTCTCAAAAAAGTCACGTGCAAGAAAGTCAAGATCGCAGTAGGGCTAAAAAATTCTTAACAATTCTTCAAGAATTCTTTTCCCAGATACATAAGGCCATTCTTAAGTTATTTTTGAGAATATTTTAGAACACATAACTTAGTTTTCATCCAAGAAGTTTCAAGCACTAGTTAAGATTAAATTCATTAATTTCTGTGAAGTTTAGTAAATTTTCAATTTTTACATACAAATTCCTAATAAAGTATGATGATTCTTGAATCTTTACTTGTTATATAGTATTGAAACCAAGACTTATAGCTAAGAAATATTTCCTGTAAATTTCATGTGGGTCTCATGAACACCCATAAGGCATATAACTTTAAGATAAATTAAATAATCATTTTTCTGAACTATTTTGCATGTTAGCTGAGTAACCTACACGTTGAAAATACTTTAGAAGATATTAGTTTTTAGTAAAGTTAAAGAATTCAGTTGAGAAAGTTAAGTACTAAGTTGGGCTAAGTCCCCAAGAAATAAGATTTTAAGAATTTCAAGTCTTTAAGTATGAGCTATATAAAGGTATTTTGGGAGTAATATTGAGCACCGATATGAGTTAGAGTAGAATTAATTACTTGAAATCATAAACTCTGTAGCCAACAGAGGATAGGATTGTACCAAGGTGCATTCCTCATTAGCCACTGAGATGACCCAGTTTTGGGATGGATCCACTCCCTTAGTTCTTCATCCCTTACTCCGAAAAGTACGGGATGGCTCTGGTAGCGTGGGCAAGACGTTGTATCACCACGAAGCACATAGTGGTGGTTTTCAGTTAGAGAAACTCCCCAAGCTAAGAAGATATGTTTAACATACAAGTTTCAGCATGTTAATTTCAGCATTTCAAAGTATTTATTATTATGTTAATTATTCTGAGTTATGTTTATGTCTTTTGAGAAATAATTATATTACCTTGAGTTACTATTTTGGCCATCTTACATACGGTACATTACACGTACTGACCTCCTTAGGACCTGAATCATTTTATGATGCAGACGCAGGTGATAGTGTTCCTCAAAAGCCGCTTCGTTGAGAATTAGACAACTTTCGATCATTGGTAAGGCCTCTTCTCAGTCAAAAGCTCTTGGGTTTACTTATGTTTTGTTTCATTATTTATTTCAGTTCTAACTATGTGGGGCCTGTCCAAGTAGTCCTGCCGGACGACTTTAGTAAAGGTTTCATAGACTATGTGTTAAGTATGTTAGTTAATGTTTACTTCGGTATGGATGGAGGACCTTTATATTTGGGTTATGCAGATAGTTATTGCTCTTAGCTTGTTACTTTTATAGCCTATCCACATTCATTTAAGTTTTCCGCTGAGTATGAATCCAGGCCAAGTGACCAGCAATGGTTCTAAGTGCTAGTTACATCTAGGGTGTAGGCTTGGGGCATGACAAACTTGGTATCGGAGCACAGAGTTTAAGAGTCCTAGGGAGTCTATGGAACCATGTCTAGTAGTGTCTGTATTATGGGTGTGAAGCACGCCACATCTATAATGGGGAGGCTACAGGACATCAGGAATTGTCATTGTTAATTGTTATTCATTATCTCATGCTTCAGAGTGTATCTCTATAAAGTCCCTTCTAACTCGTGCGTTCACGCCGTGTTTTTCAGATAATGCCCCCTTGCAGAGCTAATGGACCAGTAAAGGGTAGAGGGCGCCCAACCAGGGGTAATGCAAACTAGCCTGGCCGAATTTCTGAGGAACCTAGAGGTCCATCTATGCTTGTGGAGCAGCCACAACAAGCAGATATTTCTAATTTTGAGCTACGCCAGCCCATCTAGACTTTGGCTCAGGTGGTCACTACACAAGGAGATCGCTAAGGAGATGGCAGAAATGATGGGTCGGATACCGCAAGAGTTAGGAAGTTTCTGAGGATGAACCCACCAGAATTCACGGGGTCTAATGTGAAGTAGGATCCTGAGAACTTCATTGAGTAGCTCCAGAAGGTGTTCCAGGTTATGCGTATATGTGATGCTGAGCGGGTTGAGTTGGTTGCTTACCAACTCAAGGGGATAGTTAGACTCTGGGTTGACTAGTGGAAAAGGAGCAGGGGAGATAGGGCGCCAACTATTAGTTGGGCGGTGTTTAAGGAGGCCTTTTTGGGATAATACTTTCCAGAGAGATGAGGCAGCCTAAGGTGAGGGAATTTTTGAATCTGAAGTAGGATAATATGAGTGTACTGGGGTACAGTCTCAAGTTTATTCAGCAGTCCCATTATGCTCTAGCTGTGGTGATTAATATGCGTACCAGGATGGATCTTTTTGTGTCAGGGCTCTCTCAAATCACTAAGAGAGAGGGCAAGGATGCGATGCTGATTGGAGATATGCATATAGCCTGCTTGATGACATATGTGCAGTAGGTAGAAGAGGAGAAGATCCAAGACAGGGAAGAGTTTAGAGCAAGAGGGCCAAGACATCAGGCCAGGAGACAAGTAAGAGGGGGGCTGGAATGGTAAATCACTTATCTTTTCAGCCTAAGACAGCCAGACCAGCACCTTCATCCACGAGTGCACCTGCACTGAGAGTCAGGAATGAGCAGGGATCATAGTACTACAGGTTTTCGAGCAGCCAGTCACAGGGTACCATAGCTCAAGGATCAAACTGTTATCCAACTTGTGGTAAGTGTGGTAGATCTCATCCCTAAAATGGTTGTTTCAAATGTGGTCAGGTGGGATACTTCTTGAAGGATTGCCCAATAGGGAAGCAGAATATGCGAGATAATAAATCACAGATAGTTTCTTCAGCATCGCAGGGTAAGCCACCTTACAGGGGCTCTACGACAGGAACAAGGGGGCATAAACCGCTTGTATGCCATGTGCACTAGAAAGGAGAAGGAGAACTCGCCAGATGTGGTTACGGGTACTTTCAAAATCTTTACTTATGATGTCTATACATTATTAGACCTAGGAGGCACATTGTCATTTGTAACCCCATATGTATCCATGAAATTTAGGGTCAATCCAGAATGCCTTATTGAGCCTTTCAGTGTTTCTACTCCTACGAGAGAGTCTATTTTAGCCCAAAGAATCTATAGGGATTGTCTACTCTCCATTTATCATAAGAATATTGCAGCTGATTTGGTGGAGTTAGACATGGAAGATTTTGATGTCATCCTAGGCATGGATTAGCTTAATGCTGGGTATGCCTCCATAGATTGCAGAACCAGGGTAGTCAAATTTCAATTTCCTAATAAACCAATCTTAGAGTGGAGGTGTAGCTCAGTTTTTCCTAAGACTCATTTTGTTTCATATCTCAAGGACAGAAAGTCAATTTCTAAAGGGTGTATATACACCTAGTCAGAGTTCAGGATTCTCATGCCAGGCACCATCTCTTCAGTTTGTCAAAGTTGTGAATGAGTTCCCAGAAGTCTTTCCTGAGGATCTTCGCAGAGTCCCTCCTAATAGGGAGATAGACTTTGGGATAGATACTCTTCCAGATACTCAGCCCATATCCATTCCTCCATATCGTATGGCTCCTTTGGAGCTAAAAGAGTTAAAGTTGCAGCTGAAAGATCTCCTAGATAAGGGTTTCAGTAGACCAAGTGTCTCACCTTGGGGTGATCCAGTCTTTTTTGTGCATAAAAAGGATGGTTCTCTTCGGATGTGCATAGGTTATCGTCATGAAATGACCCCAAAAAGTGCTCGAAAATGTGCCTCGAAAGTGCCCAGAATCATAATTTCCATATATATAAAAATTTGCTCGTTATTTTGAAAATACGACTTCAATTCTTGTTTAGGGGGTCAAATTGAGTGGGAAATGGCTCTAGACTGAATTTTAAAGCAACTGTATCAAAATTTGAAAATCACAAAAATGCGATTTTGGAGGGTCAATGTTGAAGGATCATATCTCTTAGCACACAAAGATTTGAGTGGGCCACAAGCTATAAAATTAAATCTCTTTGAATTAGCTTTCCAACATACTTGGTTTTACCTCATTTTGAGTTCGGATGTAGTAGTTATGCCCATTTTCGTGGAACTTGTTTGTGCAGAAAATGCAATTCCAGTGAGCAGTCTATTTTGGTCCTATTTTCTCTTGACTTCAGTCCAAGATATTTAAGTCTTGGGTCTAAGGGTTCCCACACTTGAAAATACATATACTCAGCCTTATTTCACCCTCATATCATCCTAAACACTCCATAATGCTCACCGAAACACTTAGCCAAATATTTACTCCTAAATTCAAGTCCCAAACTCAAGACCAATCTTAAGGATTTCTTCAAGGTTCTCACTCAAGCTTCAAGTCTCCATCTCCAATCTTCTTCAAGGGTTCTCCAAAGTCAAGGTATGTGGTGTTGAACCATTGGGTCATTCCACTCATGATGCCTAAACCCACTTTTAATTAATAATGCATGATTTAAAGTTGATTTTACATGTGGGTCTTGTATATTGAGAAATTTACTGCACTTTGATTTTAGTTCATGAAGGTATGGTTGTTTTAGCATGTTTTGAGCTTTAAATCTTGGATCTAATGTTGGATTTGATGTGGGATTTTTGATGTGAATGTCTTGAGGGTGTTGCAAGGTGTCGATTGATGGTTTTACAATAGATTTTCTTGCATGATTTCATCTCTAAATTGCATGGTCTTTTACCCCCATTACACACCCCAAGGTGTTTGATAA
>JAOTQR010079331.1:0-10638 GCA_025774065.1 Solanum ossicruentum
AGAATAAGATGACATTCTTTTTGGAACAAACTAAAAAAGAAAGGTGTTACATAATACGGGACAGAGAGAGTATCATTTTAAAAAATGAAGATAAAAAATAACAATCATTTCAAACTATATTCAAAGGACTCATTTGACTGGGAAACAAGTTAATTATTTTAAAATTAAATATCTCCGACTTGTTATCTCATCTTGAATATGGGTTAAAAATATTATTACAATCCTCGAATAACAAATTATGGAATAAATTATTTACAACTTTATCCTAATCAAATATGGAACAAACTCATTATAACATTAATCTAGGCTTAATTAGTTCTTTATCCCATGTACCACATGAATCTTTATATCAAAGAATTACTTCTTTACTATAATACTCAATTCTCAATAATCATCTAAAATATAGAGATAACTTAATAAATTATATATGTTGTATTTGTTTTTTTATGATCATATGTAGAATATTTTATTAGAGAGAATTATTCTAATATTTTATTATATTGATATATTCAGCATTATTCTAATATTTTATTATACTGATATATTCAGCATTGTTGATCTGACTTACTTTTTTAATTCAAATACGTGGCATAAGACATCTAAAAAATGCTCTTGGCTAATGAATTTTTATTTATTTTTAATTATGTTTGTACTTAAATAATTGTGACATGAAAATTTTATTATAAGTACAACAATTATGGGATTGGTTTGTCATGCTAGAGACAAAGAGTACTGCATAAGCACACTATTAGGTATTAACTCAAAGTTTGATCACATTTTATTAATAATTAATAAGCTAATAGTACTGCTTAGTCATTAATCATTATACTAATGTAGGCCCTTGTTATATCTTGGAAAATGTCACGTCCTAGGAGGGTACCCTAGACATAACAGATACCTAGAGACTATTGCTAGTCCCCAAGTAAACCACTTGGTCTCGTCACATTCATTCAAACAGTACAATCTACAAAATCAGCAGAAGATAAAAGTAAATGGGCATATCTCATCTAGTCTCAAAAATAGTATTATAAATAAAAGATTAGTAGAAAAGAACTAGCTCACAGTCTTACTAATCAACAATCCGACTCTAGTCCATGAAGCTTCTATCACTATTAGGTGGTGCTAATGACAGACCCATGACTACTTCAATTAAAATAAAGCTAAGCAACTCAAACTCTAAAGCAAGATGAAAATATCATATAAATCCTCCAAAATAAAGGAAGCTCACCAATTCGCTGCACGTCCAAAGATTCTCAACGATACACCTGCTGATGATCCCGATCTCGTGTATCTACATCATAAAACGATGTAGCGCCAGAGTGACATCAATATGTGGAATGTACTGCATGTAAAATAGTTGAATGAAACCGAAACAAGTAGAATAATATGACAATGACATCAAGTCAATTCAAAAGACTCTACTCATCTCAACTCAATAAAACATACAAATTTAAAGTAACTCATGCTCTTTATAATGTATATTTGAAAAGAAAAGAATAACTCCGTTAGAAATCTCATGCTCAATCAATATTGTTTGGGAGTTTCTCTTAACTGACATCTATCCTATCCCACCACCTTTAAGTTAGGTGGTGTATAACGAATTAGCATTGTTGCCACGCCCATCCTAAACTTGTCACGGTAAAGGACGTAGTATTTCTATCACTCTCTCGGATCCATAGAGAATGTCCAACCTTTGGGACAAGAGTCGCCAGAACGTGCTGCACGACTATCCTACGCTGGCAAACGCAGTTTTGGTTGACACTCTTCACCCTTTTGGTGCTCAATAATACTCCTAAGACTAAAACATGCACTACCCATCAATCAAATCAATCCTCTTTAAGACTCATGTCAACTATCACCATACTCCATCAATGAATATACTATGAGTAAATATATTTATATTATCATCAATATGCTCTCAAAGTATCATTTAAACTCAATGCTCAATTCAATCAAAACTCATTAAGAACGTCAAGTGTCTTCTTAGTAAAACTTATGCTTCAAAATCTCTACATATCATCAAAGCTCTTTATCAAATTATTATTCATGCTCAAAAATTATATTCATAAAAACTCAATAAAATACGCTAAAAGAAATAATCGGTGTTTAACTGTCATGCCCCGGGAGGGTATTACCTAGACGTTACTGGCACTCAGAGACTATTGCTAGCCCCCAAGAGGACCACCTAGTCTCGTTCCCTTCGTTCAATCAATTCATTAGCGAAAGAAGATAATATAATAACAATACTACTAATCTATCTGTGGGCTCAAGTCATCAACTCAATCTGTCACAGGTGGAATAAAATATCAAAGAAAGTCTTAAGGTAAACAAAGAAGAGGGAAAGAACCCCTGACATCAACATCAACATTTAAGTCTAAGAAGCCTCTATACTATTGTTTAAGATGGTACCATAACAGGCCATGACTACCGAAAATGAAGTAAAAGACTATCAAGAAAAAGAAAGTAAACATCTTCCGAATGTGGGGGAGGACTCACCCCACTATCTGAAATCCGGAAAGCTCTTAACCTCAATGATTGGGCTGTTGATGTCCTCGATCTATAGAATTTGCGTCATAAAATGATGCAGCGCCAAAGGGGCATTGGTATGTAGAATGTGTATGTAAAATGGACTAAAGTAAATGGAACAATATAGAAATCACTCATCAGTCACTCATCCTTACCTCATATTAAAGGACAAGACTCTATCACGTCACTATCTATCAAAACATCAAACAATCATATCACATCAGAGTTCTATCACCATGAAACCTATCTGGGAGTTTCTATTACCGACAACCACTACCTATGAGTCGAGAGTGATACAACGAAGAGATGTCGTTTCCACATCTGGCTAGTACCTTGCCGGAGTAAAGGACGAGTCTGTCAGTAGATCCGAAATTCTGTCAAGTCCTTTTTTGGGACAAAGAAAACATTCACTTTCACGGTCCAATACTCTCCTACTCTGGTCACATAGTTAATGAGTATGAGTGGGACTCACTCTTACCCATTTCGGGGCTAATACTCCTCCCAGGACTCAATATGCTCATAAGTCTATCGACCCATCAAGAACTTCCATCACTCAACCCCTATGGGCAAGAACACTCACCTCATCTCATCATCTATCAACTTAAAAGGGCAAGACTATTCTTTTCAAGTTAAGAATAAATATTCATTCAACTCTATCAATGCTATTTCCAACTATTACAGTCATCAATACACTCACCCCAGGACTCAGGACCAGTCAAACATCACATTCGAACAATGAAGGCTCTAGACATCCCCCTAAGTTCATTATTCCAGTCCTTACAGAGAGAATTTATATGGGTTAAATCACAATCACATAATAATACAGGTGTATAGTAAACTTTAAACATGACGATCATCAATTTAAGATACAAAAATATAATTTAAAGAACATATTCAAGAATTAGAGACAATATTCAAGAATTAAAGGTATTATTCAAGGAAACTTTCAAGAAATCACTATTGAAGACTCTAGTTATCAATCTTGCATCTTGTTTTTACATTTGGGCACATGGAAGAGAATTTCATACTTTTGGGTAGCCTTTACATACCTGGGGTGAAGACTCTTCAAGCTTCTCCCAAGAATTCAAAATGTCTATTGAAACCCTTACGTTCTCTCCTCTTTTTCTCTCAAAATTACGTAAAAAGACTTAGCAAAATTATGGATTTGAAATCCTTTTGTATGAAATATGCTTTAAAAACTGTTTTGGGGGTATTAAAATATGTTGGGAAGGATAAAATTGCCCTTCCCGTACTTAAAAGAAAAAAAATAATTTTTGGTACACAGGTGTGCCTCGCAGAGCGGGCACACACCAGTGTATTTTGAGCAACTTTTTGAAAAATAGTTCTCGTAGAAAAAATAATAAAAAATCAAAAGTGCAAGTCCGCACCCCTGGCGTATCGTGGAGGGGGCATGGATTTGCTACTATTTTTGCACAAAATGTGCAATTTCGTAATTCGACCGAATTTGTTTTAAATCAAATCGAGATGATTTTTTGACTTGATTTTCTGCGTTGATCGCAAATTCAATCTTGAATTTTCCATCAGAGCTTTCGAAGGTGCATTGTGCGTATGTTGTATTTTAGGGGCATTTCTGTGATTTCACGGGGTGTTACATCATCTCTTCCTTTGGATCATTGGTCCTCGAATGACGAGTAAAGGTTGACGTGACCCCAGAACTTGCCTCATTCCTCACTTGGGAACACTCAAACTCTCACCATCCATCATCTATCTATCTTTGTCTTAGACTCGAGAATGAAATAAAGCAAGGTATCAACTAAATGAAAAGAAACATTCGAAAATGTTAAGGATAAGAATATTTACCTCCAACATCATCATTACTTGGCACGAATAGATGGGGTTATTTAAGTTTCATCCCTTCCTTAGCTTCTCACATAGCTTCCTCAATAAATTGATTCCTCCATATGACTTTAACGGAGGCTATCTCTTTATTCCTCAGCTTACGAACTTGTTAGTCAAGGATCTGGACTGGAATTTTCTCGTATGACAAGCTATCCTTCACACCCGTACTCTCCACGGAAATCGCTAAGGCTGGATCCCCCAAACACCTTTTTAGCATAGATACATGAAAGACCAGGTAAACTCCATCTAGCTCGGAGGGCAAGTCTAACTCATAAGGGACGTTCCCAATCCTTATTATAATTCGGTATGGCCCGATGTAACAGGGACTCAATTTCCCCTTCTTGCCAAATCTCATGACACCCTTTAGGGGTGCACCTTCAAGTACACCCAATCGTCTACCTCAAACTCCAAGTCTCTTCTTCTCACCTCCGTATATGACTTCTGGCGACTTTGGGCTGTCTTCAACCTTTCCCTTAAGACCTTCATCTTTTCCATAGACTGGTATACTAGATCATACCTCTTCAATTCAGCTTCACCCATTTCAAACTAGCCAATCAGTGATCTACATCTCCTCTCATATAATGCTTCATACGGGGCCATTGAATGCTGGCATTATAACTATTATTGTACGCGAACACAATCAATGGTAGATGATCATCCTAATTTCCTTAAGTCGATAACACATGCTCTGAACATATCCTCCAAGGTCTGAATACTGCACTCTGCCTGCCCATCTGTCTAAGGGTCAAAAGCGGTGCTCAAATTCACCTTCCTACCCAATCCTTTCTGAAAGACCTCCAAAATTGAGAGGTGAATTGAGCTCCTCTGTCTGAGATGATGAACAAGGAAACCCCATGCAACCTCACAATCATACGAATCTATAGTAGAGCATACTCCTCATCCATATAAGTTGTCTTAACCGCCAAAAGGTGGGCTGATTTAGTCATTCTATCTACAATCACCCATATCAAATCATGCTGCTTCTTGGATCAGGGTAAGCCATGATAAAATCCATGTTGATCACCTCCCATTTCCACTCAGAAGTTTCAAAGCTCTGTGCCAATCCACATGGTTTCTGATGTTCAACCTTAACCTTTTGACAATTAGGACACTTAGAAATGAATTCAGCAATGTCTTTCTTCATCCCATTCCACTAATAGACTTCTCTTTTCAAGTCATGATACATCTTAGTGGAGCCAGGATGTATAGAATATCTCATTATGAGCTTTGTCCATGATTCTGTATCGAACACCAACAACATCGAGTACACATAATCTCCTTTGATAACTCAATATCCCATCTCTCCTTTTGGAGAAAACCATCACCTTCTACTTGTGAACTGCTTCTTTCAATTAGGGTAAGACAGGGTCTTGGTCTTACTTTTCTTTCACCTCTGACACTAGATATAAAGTAGACCCATTCTGAAAATTGACCCCGCCTTTGTTGTTCTTATCAAGTTGTACTCCCAATCGATCCAATCTATGCACTTACTTGGCTAATTCCCTTTTCCCCTCCTCCACATGGGTAGTGCTACCCATGGACATCATGCTAAGAACATCAACAACAATGTTAGCCTTACTTGGGTGGTAGAGAATGCTCATGTCATAATCCTTGAGCAACTCCAGCCACCTTCTCTGCCGTAGGTTGAGCTCTTTCTGACTGAATACATACTGCAAACTCTTATGGTCGGTGAATACGTCCAAATGCACCCCATATAAATTGTGACGCTAGATTTTAAGTGTGAATACCACTGCTGCCAATTCTAAAGCATGGGTCGGATAATTCTTCTCATGGATCTTGAGCTGCCTGGAAGCATAAGCTATCACCTCCCTTCTTTGCATCAGCAGACACCCCTATCCAACTCTGGATGCATCACAATATATCACGAAATTCCCCGTCTCATCTGGCAAGGTCAACGCTTGTGTTGTAGTCAATCTAGTCTTCAATTCCTGAAAACTCTTCTCACATGCCTCAAACCACTGAAACTTGGCCTTCTTTTGAGTCAGCTTTGTCAAAGGGGCTGATAGACAAGAGAAGCCCTCAACAATCTGCGATAGTACCGGCCAAACCCAAGAAGCTTTTTATTTCTGTTGGAGAAGTTGGTCTTGGCTAATTCTTAATAGCCTCAATCTTCTGCATATCCACTCGAATACCATCTCCCGAAACAACTTAGCCTAAGGAAGCTACTGAATTGAGCCAAAACTCACACTTGGAGAATTTTGCATACAACTCATGGTTTTTGAGTGTTTGCAAAACCACTCTAAGGTGATTAGCATGCTCCTCTTCATTCCTCGAATATACCAGAATGTCATTATTAAACAAGAGCACGAACATATCAAGATACACCCTGAATACCCTGTTCATCAGATCCATGAAAGTTTTAGGTGCATTTATCAACCCGAGGGACATGACCAAGAACTCAAAGTGGCTATACCGAGTCCTAAAGGCTATCTTGGGAAAATCACTTTCCCTCACCTTCAATTGATGGTAACCTGATCTGAGGTCTATCTTGGACAAACAAGTAGCACCCTGAAGCTGGTCAAAGATATTATCTATTCTGGGAAGAGGATACTTATTCTTTATGGTATCCTTATTCAACTGCCGGTAGTCTATACACATCCTCAAAGACCCGTCTATCTTACGCAAGAATAGGATAGGAGCACTCTAAGGTGAGATTCTAGGCCTTATAAAATCTTTCTCTAACAAGTCTTTCAACTATTCTTTCAATGTGGAACTGAGATAGGTTTGGTCTCGGGAAGAACATCAATTCCGAAGTCAATCTCCCTATCAGGAGGGACTCCGGGAAGATTATCAGGAAATACCTTAGGAAATCATTCACAATTACGACTGACTCAAGAGTAGGAGACTCAACTTCATCAGACTTTACTCACACGAGGTGGTAAAGACAACCCTTGGGTATCAACTTTCTAGCTCTAAGATAAGAGATGAATTTACCCTTAGGGTCAACAGAACTCCCTTTCCACTCTATGATAGGCTAACTTGGAAATTGGAACTTAACAATCCAAGTTCTACAGTCAACAGAAGCATCACAAGCATGAAGCCAGTCCATGCCTATTATTATATCAAAATCAACCATCTCCAACTCCACCAAAGCAGCTAGAGTGTCTCTACGACAAATAGACACCACACAATCCCTATAAAACTTCTCAGCTAGGATAGACTCACTAGTAGGAGTAGAAATAGTAAAGGATTCAAGCAAACACTCTAGAAGAATACCAAACTTACTAGCCACATAAGGGGTCACAAAAGACAAAGTGACACCCGGATCAAGTAATGCATAACAATCATAAGTAAAGACTTAAAGCATACCCGTGATGAAATCTGGTGCAACCTCTTGCTCCTATTGGTTACCCACAGCATAAAGACGATTCGTGCTGCCTCTTATACTCATAGTAGTACCCCTCTATTAGTTACCCGCTTGGGGTGCTATTGAAGAATGAGCTTTGCTGCTCCCCTCACCTCGCCTCCTCTTTGGACACTCAAAACTGAAATGACCCACCTGACCACATGCATAGCACACATCTTTGCCAACACAACACTCACCCAGATGAAGCTTACCACACTTATCGCAAGGTGGCTTTCCCCTTATACCTTGGGTCACACTAGCCTGAGACTGGATGCCTGGGGTCCTGAAATTCTGATAACCTTGAGATTTTTTATCATACGTAGTTGGCTGCATGGGCGCACTTGCTGCAGATGGTGTAGGATGTGATGACCTCTTCTAAAAATAAGACTTGTCACCTCTATTCTATCTCAGCGGGCTAGGCTCCTAACCCGCTGACTTCACCTTTCTGCTGAAATGCTCTTCTCTATCCCTCCTCTTATCATCCCCTGTCTGCTGGGCATACACTACAAGTCTGGAGATGTCCATACCAAAAATCAGTAGAGCAGCCGTATACTCCCTCTGCACATGTCTAGCTAGGCCAGACACAAACCTCCTCATCCTCTTCCTCATATCCTTCACCATCTCTGGAGCATGCATTGACAGTTTGATGAACTTAAGGCTATACTCCTTCACAGTCATCCCTCCCTATTTTAGATTCACAAACTCCTCTACCTTCGCCTCCCTCAACTCTTGAGGAAAGAAGTGATCAAGGAAGGCGGCTTCAAACTCCTCCCATGCTGCAGGCTTCGCATCCTCACCTCTACTCCCCACCCACTGAGAGTACCACACATTAGCCACATCCTTTAGCTAGTAGGATGCAAGCTCCACTCCCTCTAGCTTATTCGCATGCATAGCCCTCAGAAACTTATACATCTTATTTATGAAATTTTGTGGGTCCTCCTCCTCTTTCGACCCCATATATACTGGTGAGTTCATCCTCAAAAAGTCCCTGAGTTAGGTTGCAGCTGAGGGCCCCTGTGAGCCAGAGCTAGGGGCCTGGGAGCCTTGGGTATTTCCCTGGAAGGCCACCAACTGAGTCAGCATGGTGATGACTCCTCTGGATTCTGCCTCAGTAGTGGGGGCTGGCTGAGGCTGAGCAGGGGCGCCTGAGGGACCTCAAAAGCCCTAGCGGGGCACCCCCGTCTCCTAGTCTCAGTCTGAACGGGAGCCTCCATTTGGGTGATCTCAGCAACGGGGGCTAGGGCATCTCTCTAAGCGGCTGTTCTCTTGGGCGGTATTTTCTGTAAGCGTAAAGCGTACGAGTTAAAACAGGATTTCACAAGTTAAATTTATAGCACTAACTCAGATCATAGAAGAAGGGTAATACTTCCTAATGTCCTATAGCCTCTTGCTTATGAAGTGTGGTGCACAACATACCCATAAATAAGACCCTACTAGACACAACTTCATAGACTCCCTAGGGTACTCGAACTATGGGCTTTGATACCAAGTTTGTCAGGCCTCGGGAGGGCACCCTAGACGTGACTGGCACTCGAATACTATTGTTAGCCCCCAAGCAGACCACCTAGTCTCGTTGCCTTTGTTCAATCAATTCATTAGCGGAAGAAGATAATATAATAACAATACTACTAATCTATTTGTGGGCTCAAGCCATTAACTCAAACAATTATAATGGAGTAAAATATTAAACGAAAGTCTTACGACAAGGAAAGAAGAGAGAAAGCACCCCCGACATCAACACCAACATCTAAGTCTATGAAGCCTCTATAATACTGTCTAAGATGGTACCATGAGAGGCCATGACTACCAAAAATTAAGTAAACGACTATCAAACAAAAGAAAGTAAACATCCTCCAAATGCAGGGGAGTACTCACCACTATCTTGAATCCGAAAAGCTCAAACCTAAATGATTGGCTGCTGAAGTCCTCGGTCTATAGAATTTGCATCATAAAATGATGTAATGCCAAAGGGGCGTTAGTACGTGGAATATACTATATGTAAAATAGGCTAAAGTAAATTGAAAAATATAACAATCACTCATCCTCACCTCAGAGTAAAGGACAAAACTCTATTACCTTACTATCCATCAAAACATCAAACAATCACATCACATCGGAGTTCCATCACCATGAGACCTATCTGGGAGTTTCTATAACCAACAATCACTACCTATGAGATGGTAATAATACAATGAAAAGATGTAGTTCCCACATATGTTCAATAGATTGCTGGGGTAAAGAACGAGTCCGTCAGTGGATCCAAAATTTTGTCAAGTCCTTTTTTGGGACAAAGGACACATCCATTTTCAAGGTCCAATCCTCTCCTATGTTGGCCACGTAGTTAATAAGTATGATTGAGACTCACGCTTACCCATTTCAATGCTAATACTCCTTCCAGGACTCAATATGCTTATAAGTTTATCACTACATCAAGAACTTCCATCACTCAACCTCTATGGGCAAGAACACTTACCTCATCTCATCATCTGTCAACTCAAAAGGGCAAGACTATTCTTTTCAAGTTAAGAATCTATATTCATTCAACTCTGTCAATGCTATTTCCAGCTATTGCAGTCATCAATACACTCACCTCAGGACTTAGACCCAGTCAAACATCACATTCGGACAATTAAGGCTCTAGACATCCCCCTAAGTTCATTATTCCAGTCCTTACAAAGAAAATTTTTACGGCTATTTCCAACTGTTATAGTCACCAATACACTCACCTCAGGACTCAGACCCAGTCAAATATCACATTCGGACAATGAAGGCTCTAGACATCCCCTAAGTTCATTATTCCAGTCCTTACAGAGAGAATTTATACGGGTTAATTCACAATCACATAATAATACAGGTGTACAGTAAACTTTAAACATGATGATCAT
>JAOTQR010079332.1:0-10637 GCA_025774065.1 Solanum ossicruentum
ATTTAATATAAAAATGGGAAAAACTACAAGTCTTATTTTAAGAAATACACTTGAAATATTTGAAGTAAGCAAAATCTAACTTTTAAAAATTACTTGAAATATTTGAAAAACTTAAAGCATGAAAAATATTTTTTGCAAGCAACCGATTTTTGCGAAAAAATTGACTGAACTAAAAATATATGAAAAATCATTTAAAATTAACAAACAAAAACTAGTTTGATTTTGTGGAATTTAATTGAATTAATCATAAATAAATATGTTAAGAGTTAGAAATACAAGATAATAAATAACAATAATACAATAATCTAAATATTTGGGCTTAGAATGCCCAAATTGAAACCTGTCCTAAGCTTTTATAAAGCCTGCTTGGCCCATTCCTCCTCTTGTCCTATATATATAATGATAACTTACATAAATCCCATAGTATAAAAAGTAAATTACATTTTCTCCCTACCTTTTCCTAATTTATAAAAATTCCTTAAAATATGAGCAATTCGGATACATCTCAATACACGTGATATATAACAAGTGAAATACTAATTAATTATTCTATTATGATTAAGAAAGGTAACAAAATATAAACATTAATATGAAATCCCACAAATCACGCAAACCATGTTGATTTCAGTCTCTCTCAAATCATAAATAGCTCCAAGCATTCAAATTTCAAATTTTTTTTCTCTCAAATTGTCCTAGCTTCAAATAATCAATAGATCTAGCGACGCCATAATGGCTACCTTTGCTTCCAGATCCAATGACACCAATTTCGTCAACATTGAATAAGTAATGATTTTGACATTTGTGCTCTGAATATTTTAAATGTATCATGAACATACATCTTTAAATTGTAACATCCTGTGAAATTATCGGAACACCTCTAAAACGTAATCGTGCGCCCAACGCATCTTTCAAAGCTTCAATTGGAAATCCGAGATCAGATTTACGATAAGTGCGAAATCGAGTGGGAAACTAATCTCGACCCTATTTAAGAGCAATTGGGTCAAAAATAATTTTTGCTAATTCTTTCTAAAACAGTGTCAATCCGCACCCCAGGCGCGACGCAGAGGGGGCGCGAAGACACACTTAAGTTTCTCTTCAATTTTTTGACGAGAATTAAAATTTTCGAAAAATAGCAAAAATGTACTGGTTGGCGCCCCTGGCGCGTCGCAACCAGTACACCAGTTTTAAAATTTCTCTTTTAAATTTTGAGAAGGGTATTTTGGTCATTCCCAACCCATTTAAGTCCCAAGAACATGTTTTAGAGTATTAATTCGTATAAAAGGGTTTCAAAACCCATATTTTTCTAAGTCTAAACGTGTTTTCTCAGAGAGGAGAAGAAGAAAAAGCTTAAGGGTTCCAAGTGAGATTTTAATTAATTGAAGGAGACTTGATAACTCATCAACCCAGGTATGTAAAGGCTACCCAGATCACGAAATTATTCTTCCATATGCTCCAATGTATAGATTAGATTGATAATTGACAGTTGATGGGCCTTGAGTAGTAATTTTTGGTGAATTTCTTGAAAATTATCATTAATTTATACATATTTTCTTAAATTTATGATCATCATAGTTGTATTTACTGTTTGCATATATTATTGTAAGAAGTGTATACCTAATTTGCATGATTCTATTGTTAATTATTTTAAGAAGGAACTTAGGGGTAATGTCCAGAGCCTTGATTGTCTGAATGTGATGTTTGTTGGAGTTTGGGCCCTGAGATGAGTGTATTGATGACTGGAACTGATTGAATTAGTGTTCTTAGAGCCTAATGAGACTGAACCTTAGTTTAGAAGGAATATTCCTACTCTTTGAGTTGATAGATGATGAGATTAGCTGAGTGTTCTTGTCCGTAGGGGTTGAGTAATAGAAATCCTTGATGAATTGATAGACTTATAAGCATATTGAGTCCTAGGAGGAATATTAGCACAAAAATGGGTAAGAGTGAGTCTCACTCGTACTCATTAACTATGTGACCAGTGTAGGAGAGGATTGTATCATGAAAATGGATGATTCCTTTGCCCCGCAGAGGGCTTGACAGACTTTTTTTGGGATCCCCGATAGACTCGTCCCGTACGCTGACAAAGTAATGGATGGACGTGGCAATGACATCTTTGTTATATCATCATCGGCTCATAGGTGGTGGTTATCGGTTATAGAAACTCCCAGATAGGTTCATGTTGGCAATACTCTGAGGTTGTGGTGATAGTGTGATGTCATGATGGATGGTGACATGATAGAGTTCCATTCCTTACTTTAAGTTGAGGATGAGTGACTGATGACCTAATTGTTATTATATATCGTTTACTTTAGACCATTTTGCATACAATACATTCCACGTATAATGCCCTTTTCATGCTGTATCGTCTTATGATGCAGATTCTGTAGACGGAGGACTTCAACAGGCTAATTGTTGAGGTTCGCAGATCCCCAGAAAGAGACTTGTTGAGTCCTCTCTTGCTTTTGGAAGACATGTTTATCTTTTTAGTTACTTTGAGTTTTTTTCATTGTGGTAGCCATGGCCCCTCATGGTACCTTCCTAGACAGTAGTTATAGAGGTTTCATAGACATAGATTGATGATGACCAATGTAAGGGTTCTTTTGATCCCCTTTTTTTTCTTTATATTGAGAGTGTTTCCGTTGTTCTTAGCTTATACTAGATGGTGATAGTGATAGTCTTGTAGTTCACTGGTAGTTAACTAATTTCTTATTATCTTCCGCTATTGAATTGAATAAACGAACGCGATAAGACTAGGTCGTTCACTTGGGGACTACCAATAGTTTTCGAGTGTCAGTGACGCCGAGGTACTCTCTTGGGGCGTGACAAACTTGGTATCAGAGCATAGAGTTTGAGTTTCCTAGGGAGTCTATGAAGTCGTGTCTAGTAGAGTCTTGTTTATGGGTATGTTCTGCTCCACACTTCATAAGCAGGAGTCTATAGGACATTAGGAACCGTTATTCTTATTTTATGATATGGATTCATGCGATAAAGTTTAACTTTATGGAAATCCCATTTTCACTTGTGCATTATGCATTTACAGAAAATGCCACCAAAGAGAGTAGCTGCTCAGAGAGATGCCCCATCCTCAGTTGTTGCGAATGCTTAACCAGAGGCCCCGATTCAGCCAAAGGCTACTAATAGGACTGCTGAGGTCCCACAGGTGCCCCCTACTCAGCCCTAGTTAGCTCCCACTACCGAGGCAAAATTTAGGGGAGCCATCACATTGCTGACTCAACTGTTGGCCTCCTTAGGAAACAATTAGGGTTGACAACTCCTAGCTCTAGCTCACAGGAGCCCTAGGCTGCAACCAGACTCAGAGACTTCTTGAGGATGAACCCACCAGTGTATACTTGGTCGAAGGTGGAAGAGGACCCGTAAAACTTCATTGATGAGATGTATAAGGTTCTGAAGATGATGCATGCTGATGAGATTGAGTTGAGCTTGCCTCCTACTAGCTAAAAGATGTTGCTAACCTATGGTACAATTAGTGGGATGAGAGTAGAGGTGAGAATGCGGAGCCTGCAACATGGGAAGAGTTTGAGACAGCCTTTTTTGGCCACTTCTTTCCTCTAGAGTTGAGGAAGGCGAAGGTGGATGAGTTCGTGAATCTGAAGTAGGGAGGGATGACTGTGAACGAGTACAACCATAAGATCATTAAGCTATCAAGGTATGCTCTAGAGATGGTGCAAGACATAAGAGCGAGGATGAGGAAGTTTGTGTTTGGTCTGGGCAGACATGTGCAGAAAGAATGTAATGCAACTTTACTTATTCCGAGCAAGGAAATCTCTAGAATAATGGTGTATGCCCAGTAGATAGATGAGGATAAGAAGAAATATAGAGAAGAGCAGATGAATAAAAAGGCAAAGTCAGCGGGACATGAGCCTAGCCCGCAAAGACAAAATAAGGGTGACAAGTCCTGCTCCCAGAGGAGATCATCTCATCTTGCACAGTCTATAGCGAATGCACTGGAAATCTCATGGTTATCAAAATTTTAGGGCTTTGGGTGTTTAATCTCAGGCTAGTGTGACCCAAGGTCAAGGCACAAGGAGAAAGCCACTTTGTGGCAATTGTGGTAAGCTTTATCTGGGTGAGTGTCGTGTAGGAAAGGATGTTTGTTATTCATATAGACAGGTTGGTCACTTCAGTTTTGAGTGTCCAAAGAAGAGGCGAGGCGAGGGGAGCAGCATACCACAATCATCTGCAGCCCCTCCAGCAGGCAATCAACAAAGAGGTGCTACTACTGGTATAGGAGGTTAGATGAACCACCTTTATGCTATGGGTAATCGACAGCAGAAGGAGGTTGCACCAGATGTTGTCATGGGTATGCTTCAAGTCTTTACCTTTGATTGTTTATGCATTGCTCGATCTGGGTGTTACTTTGTCTTTTGCGACCCCTTATGTGGCTAGTAAGTTTGGGTTTCCTCCAAAGTGTTTTCTTGAACCTACTAGTGAGTCTATCTTAGATGAGAGAGTTTATAGGGATTGTGTAGTGCCTATTATCATAGAGACACCTTAGCTGACTTGGTAGAGCTGGAGATGATTGATTTTGATGTAATAATGGGGCATAGATTGGCTTCACGCTTTTTATGCTTCTGTTGACTATATAACTCAGATTGTTAAGTTTTAGTTTCCTAATGAGCCTATCTTAGGGTGGAAGGGAGTTCTTTTGCCCCTAAGGGAAAATTCATTTGGTATCTTAGAGCCAGAAAGTTGATTTTCAAAGGTTATATTTATCACCTGGTGAGAGTTAAGTCTAATGATGTTGAGTCTGCTACTCTTGAGTCAGTCCCAATTGTAAGTATGTTTCCTGACGATCTTTCTGGAGTCCCTCCTGATAGGGAGATTGACTTTGGGACTGATGTTCTTCCCGAGACCAAACCCATTTCAATTCCACCTTATAGGATGGCCTCTACAGGGTTGAAAGAATTGAAAGAACAATTGAAAGGCTTGTTAGAGAAAGGTTTCATAAGGCCTAGTGTCTCCCCTTGGGGTTGTCCTGTCTTATTCGTGTGTAAGGAAAATGGCTCTCTCAAAATGTGTATAGATTACCGACAGTTGAACAAGGTCACTACAAAGAACAAATATCCTCTTCCTAGGATAGATGATCTATTCGACCAACTTTAGGGTGTTACTTGTTTCTCCAAGATAGACTTCAGATCGGGTTGCCATCAACTGAGGGTGAGGGAAATTGATATTCCAAAGACAGCCTTTAGGACACTGTATGAACACTTTGAGTTCTTGGTCAAGTCCTTCGAGTTAACAAATAGACTGTAGCTTTCATGGATTTGATGAATAGGGTATTCAGACGATATCTTGATAGATTCATGATCGTGTTTATTGACGATATTTTGGTATATTCAAAGGATAAAGAGGAGTATGTTAATCACCCTGGAGTGGTTTTGCAAATGCTCAAAGACCATGAGTTGTATGCAAAATTCTCAAAGTGCAAGTTTTGGCTCAAGTCAGTAACTTTCTTGGGCTATGTTGTTTTGGAAGATGGTATTCGGATGGATATTCAAAAGATCGATGCGGTTAAGAACTGGCCTCGACTGACTTCTCCGACAAAAATAAGAAGTTTTTAAGGTTTGGCAGGGTACCACCGCAAGTTTTTTGAGGGCTTTTCTTCCTTTTCAGCCCTATTGACTAAGCTAGCTCAGAAGAAGGCCAAGTTTCAGTGGTCAGAGAATGTGAAAAAATTTTCAGGAGTTGAAGACTAGACTGACTACAGTATTAGCATTGACCTTGCCAGATCGGGCGGGGGACTTCTTGATATATTGTGATGCATATCGAGTGGGATTAGGTTGTGTACCTATGGAGAGAGGGAAGGTGATAGCTTATGCTTCCAGACAACTTAAGATCTATGAGAAGAATTATCTGACTCATGATCTCAAGTTGGCAGCGATGGTATTCGCACTTAAGATTTGACATCACTATTTGCATGGAGTGCATGTGGACATATTCACTGACCACAAGAGCTTGCAGTACGTGTTCGGCCAGAAAGAGCTCAACCTGCTGCAAAAGAGATGGCTAGAGTTACTCAAGGATTATGATATGAGCATTCTCTATAACCTAGGTAAGGATAACATTATTGCTGATGCTCTTAGCAGGATGTCTATGGGTAGCACTGCCCATGTAGAGGAAGGAAAGAGAGAACGAGCTAAGGAAGTGCATAGATTGGCTCGACTGAGAGTGCAACTTGAGGAGAATAACGAAGGCAGAGTCAATGTTCAGAATGGTTCTGCTTCATCCTTGGTGTTGAAAGTGAATGAGAAGTAAGACCAAGACCCTGTGTTATTCTAATTGAAAGAAGCGGTTCACAAGCAGAAGGTGATGGTTTTCTCCAAAGAGGGAGATGGGATGTTGAGATACAAGGGTAGATTGTGTATGCCCGATATTGATAGAGTACGAGACAGGTTCATAGCTGAGGCTCATAGCTCCAGATATTCCATTCATCCTGGGTCTACTAAGATGTACCACGACTTGAGGAAAGTCTATTGGTGGAATATGAGATAAAGAAAGGTATTGCTGAATTTGTATCTAAGTGCCCCAATTGTCAACAGGTTAAGGTTGAACATGAGAAACTGTGTGGGTCAACTCAGAATTTTGAAATTCCAGAATGAAAGTGGGAGACGATCAACCTAGATTTCATCACTGGCTTACCAAGATCTCGAAAATATCATGATTCGATATGGGTGATTATTGATAGGATGATGAAATTAACCCACTTCTTGGCAGTCAAGACAACGTATACAGCTGAGGAGTATGCCCGACTTTACATTAGAGAGATTGTGAGGTTACATGGGTTCCCCTTGTCCATCATCTCGAACAGAGAAGCTCAATTCACCTCTCAATTTTGGAGATCTTTTAAGAAAAGATTGGGTACGAAAGTACATCTGAGCACAGTTTTTCACCCTCAGAAGGATAGGCAAGTAGAGCGCACCATTCAGAATTTGGAGGATATGTTGAGAGCTTGTGTCATCGACATCAAGGAAAATTGGGACGACCACCTACCACTGATTGAGTTTGCGTACAACAATAACTACCACCCCAGCATTCAGATGGCCCCTTATAAGTTACTATACGGGAGGAGATGTAGATCGCCGATTAGCTGGTTTGAGGTTGGTGAAGCTGAATTGATCAGACCTGACCTTGTCCACCAGTCCATAGAAAAGATAAAGGTCATCAAAGAGAGCCTGAAGATAGCACAGAGCCGTCAAAAGTCTTACACGAATGTGTGGAGAAAAGACTTGGAGTTTGAGGTGGATGATTGGGTGTATTTGAAGGTGTCACCCGTGAAGGATATCATGAGGTTTGGTAAGAAGATAAAGTTGAGTCCAAGTTATATCAGACCATACCAGATTGTGAAAAGGATTGGGAAGATTGCTTATGAGCTAGACTTGCCTTCCGAGCTAGATGGATTCCATCCAGTGTTTCACGTGTCAATGTTGAAAACGTGTTTGGGGGATCCTACCTTAGCAATTCCTATTAAGATCATGCTAGTAAAAGATAGTTTATTTTACAAAGAAATTCTAGTCCAAGTCCTTAATCGATAAGTTCGTAAGCTGAGGAACAAGAAAATAGCCTCTGTCAAGGTTCTACGGAGGAATCAATTTTTTGAGAAAGCTACGTGGCAAGCTGAGGAAGCGATGAAATTCAAATATCCACACCTATTCATGCCAAATGATGATGATGCCAAAGGTAATGTCCCTATCCTTAAAGTTATTGAAATTTCTTTCTTGAGTTGATGTGCTAATTCCATTCCTGAGTCTAAGATAGAATTGTAAAAGGTGGGGGATAGTTGAAAGCTCGAGAGTTCTCAAGTGAGGAATGAGATGAGTTTTGAGGTTACTCCTACTTCTATTTGACCTTTACTCATCATTTGAGGACGAATGATCCCAAGGGGGAGATGATATAACACCCTGTGAAATTACCGAGATACCTCTAAAATATAATTATGCACCCAACACGTCTTCCAAAGCTTTGATTGAAAATTTGAGAACGAATTTGCAATCAGCGCGAAAAATCAAGTGCGAAAGTGGTATCGACCTGTTTTAAGAGGAACCGAATCAAAAAATAATTTTGGTAATTCTTTCCAAAGCAGTGTCGATCTGCACCCCTGTTGCGACGTAGAGGGGGCGCGAAAACACACTTAAATTTTTGTTTAATTTTTGATGAAAATTAAAATTTCAAAAAACAATTGCGAAAATGTATTAGTCTGCGCCTCTGGCACGTCACAGACCAGTACACCAATTTTAAAATTTTTCTTTTAAATTTTAGAAAGGGTATTTTGGTCATTCCTAACCTATTTTAAGTCCCAAAAATGTGTTTTAGAGTATTAATTCATACGAAAGAGTTTCAAAATTCATACTTTTCTAAGTCTAAACGTGCTCTCTGAGAGAGGAGAAGAAGAAAAAGCTTAAGAGTTCCAAGTGAGATTTCAATTTCTTGAAAGAGACTTGATAACTCTTCAACCCAGGTATGTAAAGGCTACCCAAAACATGAAATTATTCTTCCATATGCCCCAATATATAGATTAGGTTGATAATTGATAGTTGATGGGTCTTGAGTAGTAATTCTAGGTGAATTTCTTGAAAATTATCTTTAATTTATACATATTATCTTAAATTAATGATCATCATACTTGTATTTACTGTTTGCATGTATTATTGTAAAGAGTATATACCTAATTTGCATGATTCTATAGGGGTAATGTCCAGTGTCTTGATTGTCTGAATATTGATGATTGTTGGAGTCTAAGCCCTGAGATGAGTGTATTGATGACTGGAACTGATTGAATTAGTGTTCTTAGAGCCTAATGAGACTGAACCTTAGTTTAGAAGGAATAATCCTACTCTTCGGGTTGATAGATGATGAGATTAACTGAGTGTTCTTGCCTGTAGGGGCTGAGTGATGGAAATCCTTGATAAATTGATACACTTATGAGTATATTGAGTCCTAGAGGACTATTAGCACCGAAATAGGTGAGAGTGAGTCCCCTCGCACTCATTAACAATGTGGTCATCATAGGCGAGGATTGGATCGTGAAACCGGATGTTTACTTTGCTCTGCAGAGGGCTTGACAGACTTCTTTTGGCTCGTCCCCTGCCCTGGCAAGGTACTGGACGAATGTGGCAATGACATCTCTTCATTGTATCATCACCGACTCATAGGTGGTGATTGTCGATTATAGAAACTCCCGGATAGATTCATGCTGATAGTACTCTGAGGTTGAGGTGATAGTGTGATGTCTTGATGGATAGTGAGGTGATAGAGTTCTGTTCCTTACTTTGAGTTGAGGATGAGTGACTAATGAGCTGATTGTTAGTGTATATCGTTTACTTTATCCTGTTTTGCAGACAGTGCTTTCCACGTACTAACGCCCTCTTGGCACTGCATCATTTTATGATGCAGATTCTATAGACAGAGGATTTTAGCAGGGTAATCGTTGAGGTTCGAAGATCCCCAGACAGAGACTTGGTGAGTCCTCCCTTGCTTTCGGAGGATATGTTTATCTTTTCAATTACTTTGAGTTATTTTCTTTGATTGTGGTAGTCATGGCCTGACATGGTACCTTCTTAGACAGTAGTTATAGAGACTTCATAGATATAAATTGATGATGGCCGATGTTGGGGTTCTTTTGATCTCCTTTTTCTTTGTTTATATTGAGATTGTTTCCGTTGTTCTTAGCTTATACTAGATGGTGATGGCGATAGTCTTATAGCTCTCTGATCGTTAGCTAATTTCTTCTTATCTTCCTCTATTGAACTGAATTAACTAATGTAGCGAGACTAGGTGGTTTGTTTGGGGACTAGCAATAGTCTCCGAGTGCGAGTTACGCGTAGCGTACTCTCTTGGGGCATGACATAAATTCCATAAAAACATATATTTGAATAACAAATTCATACCAGTCAACATAAGGTGATACACATCAAAATGCAAAAAATTATACATATGTGTCATGTACCATGATCAATACTTTTAAATGTGAATCAACTATTAAAAAAATATTAGATGCATATTATATTACAACTCATTACGTCATACTTATGAATCAACCAGAATATTTATTTACCATAACATTATAAAAAAAAGGATTTAACATGATTCATAACCAAGGATGTTCATGATTTGGTTTGGATTGGTTATTGGTTAAAACCATAACCAAACCAATTTAGTTGGTTTTAAAATTTCTAAAACCAAACCAAACCAAATTTAAAATAACCATCGATTTGGTTATTGTCGGTTTGGATCGGGTTGGTTTATTTTTTTGGTTGTTTTCCAATTTAAAACAACTAGTACATGAATAATTTACAAAAGACTACTATGGATTCAATTAAGTAATAGTACGAGAGTTATAATTATACAAACAAAGTGATTTGGTTAAGCAATACTAAAGTTATTATATGCGAATAAAGTGATTTACTTAATTAATACAAAATCATTATACATTGAAGATTAAATCTTCATAAAAAAAATACAAGCTCAACAATCAAATAACTACCCAGGGAAGGTGGTACAAGAAAATCATATTCCAAAATATGAACAAGGCGAATCTTCAAATATAAATGGTAAAGGTGAAGATTAGCAGAGTAGTGTAGTGGGGAAGTTAGAGAAGTAGTGAATTAGTGGATGTAGTT